>CAUYQG010023340.1:0-33713 GCA_963574415.1 Tarsius wallacei | reverse complement strand
AGAGTAACTCAATTTTAAACACACACACAGATTATAAAACCATGGCAGAAATAAAAGTGAGGATCCTCAAGGAATCGGTCAATACATCAAAGTTAAGCATCTCACCAAACAAAATAAAGAGGAAAAAATCAGGGCGCATATTTGTATGCAAACATGCGCAACCACGTGTGCGCATACACACACACACACACACACACACACATACACACAGTGGCTGATGGCTGTAGGAAACCAAACTGACCAGCTATAACTATGATCATTGCATTTGTGTTGTTCCAACATATATTGATAATTGATATATTGATTATAGAAAATCAACACATGTTGTCCCCTGAGACATGGACAGAAGACAGAATATAGCCTGGAATGGCAGGAATATGCACACACCCGTGACGTTATACCAGTCTTTGGGATTGTCTGTATCAAGTTATTGGAATGTCTTGGAGGACTGAGTAACCAGCTAGGAAGACCCTGAAGCATACATCCAGCACCGGCGGACCCTCCTCCAGCTAAGTGAGCTCAGCAACCCGGCAAGCCGCACTTGGAGACAAGGAATCCAGGCAGCACAGCCAACAGCGGGTCGTTCACATTCCCCTGTGCTCTCTGAGATTGACTGACATTCTCAAATGGTCCAAATCACCCCACATCCGGGAACCACCGAATGTGCCTGCACTGACGCAGCATCTCTTTCTAGCCTCTAGTACAAAAGTGTCAGGGGACTGACAGGGAAAAAAAGAATACCAAAAGCCCTGTTTTTCTAAAGTCTCACATTTTCTTACTAGTTTCTCCGTCCGAGCAAAAGTGACTTTGGAGAGTGATGGGAACACAAATTATTATACTAACACATTCGTGACCAGCAAATTTTTCTCTTTCCTAATACTGAGAGTGGGTGAAAATTAAAAAAAAAAATCTAAAGCTGGTTGCCACAAACTTCTGACGTTAAGCACAAGTGAAATGGTTTTTTCTAAATTGTCACCTTTTTCACAATACAGCTGACAGTTGCAGACATATCCAGGATTTGCCTAGCATTCCATACTCTGTATTTTTATTCGGATAATAAATCCGAAAAGACAGTCGCCCACAATGAGGTAAATTCACGTCAGTGGCAACCAGGAACAGAATTTGGAATGACATAGATTCACATCAGTGGTCATGAATGAGTTAGTAATTTTTTCCTGGCTATCACATCTTTAAATACATCTACCAAACCTGCTCACTTTATGAGTAAACAGTGCTTGATACCTTTTTTTATTCTTTTGCTTCTGTTTAAAAAAGAAGAAAGTTCTTTAACCTTCTGAAGGGTGCCAAAACCCCTGGAACATGTTTCTGCTGTTTACCTCCAAATTTCCCACTTCCACCCCCATTCCACCCACAACATTTTTATTCCACACTTTTAAAGTTTCCAGAAATTTTTAAAGTCTTGCCCCGAAGAAACAGTAGTGCCACCATTCACATACGGCTGGGTGTGTATTTGCACAGAGAAGGCAGTAAAACTTGGAATTATGCTAGGCATAAATTTTATAAAAGGTGGCAGAAAACCTCAGGCTGGCTCTGACAAGGACGATAAAATAAAGCTTCCCAGCGCAGCCCCCCATTCTCTGAATGTATTGTCTTGTTACTTTTTGGGAAAAGAAGACAAGATATAAGAACAACAAAGTGAATTCAAAATCAGAACTGAAAAGAAAACATTAAAAAAGGAAAGAGTTCCAGAGGGGATTACCAGGAGTCAATAAAATGAATTAAGTAAAAGGAGACACTCTGGAGAGACCTGCTGAGAAGAAACTGCCAAACTGAAATCAAGGTGGCTTGGGGTCAAACTATAACAAGAGCAGCTGAATTTTGGGGGGCACCCCATGTGTCTGGTATTGCTCTAATGGATATGTGTGCAGATCCCCTACAAACTCAAGCATGACTGTCCTCAATGGCAAAACATAGTTCTCAGGGGCCACACTTCTGCATGACATAGGCTAGGAGAGATGAGTAGAGGTTTGCACCAGCCTCTACTCAAATGATAGACATTTTTACACTATAACTAAAATGTCACACCATAATACAATTTTAGAGAATACTATGCAAGCAAAAATGGTTTTCTAGTTTATCCTGTTAGTCTGACGATTCCTTTCTGCCAGGCATTCCAGTGAAACACAGGCGTGATGTAATAATCATAGAACAGATGTCAAAAACGAAGACTTTCACCTTCTTGGTTTTGCCTTCAAGGCTCCAGAGAAAGTCAAGATGGTGTTAGCCAAATAGTTGGTGTATAAAGCTAAGGCACTCATGACCCAGTTTTATATTTAGATGGTCTCAAGTGGCAAGTGCATATATGTTTTCAAGTCATTCTAACATGAGTGAATGGATTTAAAATGGGTCTCACCCTAACCAATAACCTTATTTTTCCTGTCACTAAAGTAACTACCATTTACTGCGTACTGTAGCTCATATCTGAATCCAAAACTTTGAACCCTGACCTCCGTGTAGAGCCTTTTTTTCTAACTATCCTAGGGTTTGTTTCCTGTGTGGAATGCCTGCCTCCAGGACTGAAATCCGGTCACCCTACAGTATAGAGCTATGTGGTATCCCTAAGACACTTCTCAACTCTAAACTCAAGCCTATGAACACTACTGGTCACGATGGTTTAGAAAAGATCTCCATATAGCATGTATGCATATGTGCATGTGGAAACATATTTGTACACAGTTATGGTATATTCTTTATTTCCAAGTAGACTACCAGTCCCTTGACAGCAAAGATCCTATTTTGTCACCCATGACTTTCCCATGATGGCCAGCACCGTGGCAGGCACACCCCAACTGCTCACTAAGTAGTGGCTGAATCTGAACAAGCCAGAAAAGCTTCACAGTAGAGGGTGTGGCAGCTGAGGGCAGCAATGTCAGTGCTTCGAGCCCTGGACTGTCCCTTGCTGAGACACTATTTCAACAGCTGTTAGCCAACCCTTCAGACAAGTTCATCAGAGTCACCAGTCTTGCTGATTAAAACCCCCGGGCCCCAGACTGATTTAAATCTTCTGAGGGGCTGAAAAAAATGGCATTTTAATCAGTGCTCCAGGGGTTTCTGAGGCAAGCATTCAGAACTTTGTTTTGAGAAAAAGTCTTCCTAATGAGTATGGAAGGGTGAGTGTCATTCCTTGCTAACTTTCACTGAAGCAGACAAATACATACAAGGAAGGAGGTTGGAAGACTCTTCAGGCCAGGGAGGTCACATGCAAACCCAGGAGGAGAACAGGGCCACCCCGCCCACTGCTCCCGTTGAAGGCATTGGCCGTGTGGCTGGTGACTGGTGCCTCCTGGAGCTGGACAGTGTGCCAGTCGCATGACTCCAGGAACGCAGCCCTGTTATCAGTCCCTTGGCAGTTCCACACACTGGCCATGTAGGAATACCAGGCCTCAGAGAGCGAGTTCGCCAACTGCCAAGCAGTATGGTGGAGGAGCCCAGTCCTAGGTCCTGCAGGAAGAGGATGGCGACTGTCTCCAGGTTTAGGTGTGAGAACTAATTCAACAGCAGATCTAATTGGGACACTGTATTAACACCGAATGGCAGGGTTCTCATGGCAAGGAGATGGAGGGTGAAGAGGGGGCACTCAAGTAGGAGGGAATGGATCTTGGAGCAGGAGACCTCGACCTGGGCCCTGAAGGCTGTTACTCAGACAGACGCTGGAGGGAGTTGTTCAAGAAAGAGCCGCAGCCTGAAGGAGGGTCCATTCCTCCTGGAGTACACCAAAATTCCAGTGACAGTGCTTAGAACAAAGTTGCCCAGAATCCCAGGTAGCCACAGATACTGCATCACCTGCCTATAGCCATGTTAATATTTTTAAGCCTCAGGACATGATGCTACTTTTATGGCGAAGAAAAGTTTGCTATGAAAAGAGCAGCTGGCCTGGGGCTCCCAGTACTAAGAGGTCCCAGGCTGTCTATGCTTGGTATAGCGTGTACACATTCCTTCCTCTCCTGCCCAGCCAATAGGATGACGTACTGAATGTCGTGAAAGCATCAGTTGCTCTACCTCGACAAGCTAACTGATATGCGAAGGAGAGGACGCCCGCCAGTGTTTCTATTCATTTCACAACTAATAAACTCTTTTACAACAGAATATTAAGTCTTGCCACTCTGGAAAAGCTCACACATGTTTTTCAAAATAGATTCCTATGTTTCAGAATATTTCATTCTGCTCCAATAAGTCATTCTGGGGCTTCCATTTTCTGACATGTTTGGTCTTACGCCTTCTTGTGGGCTCAAGAATAGAAATGCTTATAAACCCAGGACTCGGATGGGCCACTGCATTTCCCCTTTACCTCGGAAGGCATTATGATACCACCTCGGGTTAATGATCTTTTCTCCTTTTAGAAGACATAAATGGCTTTCTCGCTTAACACCTGAGTGTTTAAGATTCCTACAAGTGCAAGTTTACTTCTGCCTCATCCTCCCGTTCTTGTGGGCAATGCCACCACTAGTGTTAGCACAAAAGGCTCCAGGGGCCAAGCTTAGACTGCCCTCTCACTAAACCCCTGCTGTTTTCTGACAATTCCAAACCAGACTTGCAGTCCTGGAGAGGAAAGCAGAAACCAGAATGTTTCAGCCTTTTTGGTTTCTTATTTGGTTCAGAATAGCTCATAACTCACCTGCTAAAGGCTTTCAATAAGCGCCATGTGGCAGACCTACCTCTAACTTTCAAAGGATGAGAAGGAGTTCTCTCCTGGTCTAAAACACAGGCCTTAAAATCTTACCCCCAGTTGAAGTCATACAGGCAAGGAAACAAAACTGAATAAGCATTAAAATGTGAAGGTCGCACTAAGTGCATATTTTGGATATACACACAAAGTAGTGTTTTTCTCAGTTTAGCCACTCCTCCTGAAAGTAAAAGCATATCAGAAAGCTTATCTCTTAAAGCAAAGCATAATCATCGCTATTTCAGGCCACGCCAAACAAGCGAGCTTGGAAGGCCTGCAGTTCCCATAATTTCACCAAATAATAGCGATATTATTTAAAGTAAACCTTCACAAAATAAGCACATGGATCCTTTGAGTTTATTTGTGGAACTCCGCTTTCTCCACAAATGCTTTCAGCTTAAAAGTCTGCTGCATTTTTTTATATCATAAAAAGACAATTACAAAGTAGCAGTTGTTCCTTTTCTAAAGACAACCTCAAAAAGTCAACTAATTTCCCCCAAGTTAATAGATTTCCCAGGCTAAAAAATACAGTTATAGTGGATAGAGTTGGGACCTTTAAAAGTTGGGTTATAGATTGCATAATCTTATATATAGAAGAAAGTCCTAAGAAATCCACACAAAAAGTTAACTAACAAATAAGTCTAGCAAGGTTGGAAAACACAAGATCAGTATACAAAAGTCCATTGTACTGCTATATCTTTGAAATAAGCAACCCAAAAATGAAATGTAAAAAACAATTCTGCTTACAATAGCCTCAAAAAAGCCGGGCTCGGTGGCTCAACCTGTAATCCCAGCGCTTTGGGAGGCTGAGGTGAGTGGATTGCCTGAGCCCATGGACTGCCTGAGCCCGTGGATTCGAGACCCACCTGGGCAACTTGGCAAGACCTCATCTCTACAATAAATCAAAAAATTACCCGGGCGTG
Organism: Tarsius wallacei; assembly: GCA_963574415.1. Lineage (NCBI taxonomy): Eukaryota > Metazoa > Chordata > Mammalia > Primates > Tarsiidae > Tarsius > Tarsius wallacei. The sequence continues at coordinate 28,106 of CAUYQG010023340.1, read as the reverse complement.
GTAGCGCGCGCCTGTAGTTCCAGCTACTTGAAATACTGAGGCAGAAGGATGGCCGGAGCCCAGCAGGCAAGGCTGCGGTGGTCGGGAGCAACCACTGCACTCCAGTCTGGGCGACAGAGTGAGACTCCAACTCAAAAAAACAAAACAAAACAAAATAAACAAAACAATAGCCTCAAAAAGAATAAACTACCTAGGAATAAACTTAATGAAAGAGGTACAAAACTGATACTCTAAAAACTACAAAACATTGTTGAAAAAAACTAAAGATGATGAAAGTAAATAGAAAGACATTCCATGTTCATGGATTAAAAGACTTAATATTGTTAAGATGGCAAACTCCCCAAAGTTAACATTAAAATGGCAATATTCCCTAAAATTATCTATAGATTCAATGTAATTTCTATCAAAATCCTAGCTGGCTTCTTTATAGAAATTGACAAGCCAATCCAAAAATTCAAGCAAACTAGAAGAGCTGATAAAGAACAAAATTGGATTTCAAACTTATTACAAATTTGTAGCTATGGTAATCAAGACTGTGTGGTACTGGCAAAGGATAGACATAGAGAACATAAGAATAGAACTGAGAGTCAAAAAATAGGCTGGGCACAGTGGCTCACACCTGTAATCCCAGCACTTGGGGAGGCCAAGGTGGGAGAGGAGTTCAAGACCAGCCTGGGCAACATGATGAGACTTTGTCTCTACAAAAAACATCAAAAACGATTAGCCAGGCCTGGTGGCGTATGCCTATAGTTCCAGCTACTCGGGGGCTGAGGAGGGAGGTTTGCTGGAGCCCAGGAGGTCGAGGTTGCGGTGAGCCATGATTGTGCCACTGCACTCTAGTCTGCACAACAGAGTAAGACCTTGATTGATAAATAAGTAAATAAATAAACCAACCCTTACATTTATGGTCAACCAATTATTAATAAAGGTGACGAGGCAGCTCAATAGGAAAAGATTCATCTTTCTAGAAAATGGTGCTGGGACAACTGGATTTCCACATACAAAAGAATGAAGTTGGGACCCATCTCAACCACATACAAAGATTAACTCAAAAATGGATCAAAGACCTAAATATAAGTGCTAAAACTGTCAACAAGTTTTTTTTTATAGGCATATTTTCAAGAAAATTTTAGAAAAAAAATAGGCATGACCTTTGTGACCCTGGATTAGGAAATGGTTTATTTAATAACCAAAGCCACAAGCAACAAAAGAAGTAGATAAATTGGTCCCAGGCAGGTGGTTCACGCCTATGATCCCAGCACTTTAGGCTAAGGCAGGAGAATTGCTTGAGCCCAGGAGTTCAAGACCAGCCTGGACAACGTAGTAAGTCCTCATTTCCACCAAAAAGAAAAAAAAAAAAAAATTAGCTGGGCGTGGTGGCACGCACCTCTAGTCCCAGCTACTTGGGAGGCTGAGGCAGAAAGATTGCCTGAACCCAGGAGGTTGAGGCTGCAGTAAGTGCCACTGCACTTAAGCCTGGATGACAGAGTGAGACCCCAACTCAAAAAAAAAAGTAAAATAAATAAATTAGACTTCATCAAAATTTAAAATTTTATACTCCAAAGGACACCATCAAGAAAGTAGAAACATAGCTCACAGACTGGGAGAAAAAATCCAAATCACATACCTGATAAGGAACTCTAGAATACACAAAGAACTCTTACAATGCAATAAAAAGACAATCCAATTTAAAAATGGGCAAAAGATCTGAGCACACACTCTGAGTAGACAGATGGTAAGCAAATTGCCAGAAAGCACATGAAAAGATGCTCGATATTGTTAGCCATCAAGGAGGTGAAAATTGAAACCACAATGAGATGGCACATCATCCCACTAGAATGGCTGCATTCAGAAAGGGACAATAACAAGTGTCAGTGAAGACGTGAAGAAATGGCAATCCTCATACACTGCTGGTGGGAACATAAAATGGTGCAGTCACCTTAGAAAATGGTCTGGCAGTTCCTCAAAAAAAATGAAACAGAATTATCATATGACCCAGCAATTCCACTCTCATGTATATAGTCAAGAGAAATGAAAACATATGTCCACACAAAAACATGTATGTGAATGCTCGCAGCAACATAACTTGTAATAGCCAAAGAGTGGAAACCACCATCTGTTCATTAACTGATGAACAGATAAACAAACTGTGGTCTATCCACACAATGGAATAGTATCCATCAATAAAAAAGAATAAAGTACATGCTAAACATGGAAACATCAAGCTACTTAAACCAGTCACAAAAGACACATATTGTAAGATTTCATTTATGTGAAATATCTGGAACTGACAAATCCATAGAGACAAAAAGAAGATCAACAGTCACCAGAGAATGGAGGGTCTGAAGGAAATGGAAGGCGGGAGAGGCTGCTCAGGTATGGGGTTTCCTGTTGGGGTGATGAAATGTTCCCAACTGAATGTGGTGGTAGCTGCACAAGTCTGTGAATATACTAAAAACCGCTGGACTAGACACTGTACACAGATAAATGGGAGAATTCTATCTCAATAAGGCTGGTGGGGTTTTTTAGGGGGGACTGTCAGAGGTCTGCCTCTTAGTAATAATGAGTGACATTATGTAAACTACTTACTCTGACTCAGTTTTCTCAATCTTTAAAATGGGAATGAACTATCCAGCTTAGAGCACTGTTTTGGCAATGTTCTCAACACAGTCAATGCCCATCTAAATGGAGAGACTCTAAAATCTAAAATTTTAATTATAGTGAAAATTATTATTATCTGAGTGCCAAATATTTACAAATGATACAAAAAAAATCAGGCAGGGTGTGATTTGGAAAAATCATAGTTTATACATTTCTCAAAAAGCAATAATTTCCCCCAAATATTTAAAATCCATCCTCCTCTGAGCTCATATACCGAAATTCTGAATGAAAAGTGATTATAAACTAAGCAATTTTCTATTATGTTTCTTAAAGTATAAAATTAAGAAAGATTAAGAACCTCCACTCTTCACTTTGAAGATCTTTCAGATACTAGAAATATTTAATTGGCAAATTACTTGCACATGCCATTAAGTGGTTAGATTGAATTTGTTTTTACAAATTCTATGGGCTCTTACTCCTTAACCTCCACCACACTATAATCTGAAATCATCAAGGTCTTCACTTATGCAAATTTTAACTGTCTATGTTTTTGTTTCCATACAGAATAACTAAATTAATGCACTTTAATTCCTAAAAGATTCACTTTTTGAAGCAGCAAGTCAATGAAAAAGAGTTTCCATTAAAATAAAAAAGATTCATCAAGCTATATTATTTCAAACACTAAACCATCATCTCTCTCTCATGGATTCTAAAAATTCCATCAATACAATAAATACAAAAGAGATGTTTGTGTTAAACAGGAAAGGAGCCTCTCTCAGAGGGAAGGAGAGGCTGGGGAGGGCTCTCCTGGGTGCTAAATTCTCCAGAAAGTTGTGGTTTTGTTTGGAGGGAGGTAACACTCCACCCTGCTGATGCGGCTGGCAACAGCTCACAGGCCATCGTCTTTGAAGCAGAGAAAAAGACAAATTGCCAAATCTGCGAGTTAAATGGCATAATGGGGCAGCTACGCAGCCTGTCTCCACGCCGGGCGCCTACCTCAGGGTCGCCATTTCAAACTCTTTGGACGAGTGCCTTTTTATATTCATCACAGCTAAGGGTCTGAAGAGGAAAGAAGTGTTCTGCTCCAATTCAGACTCGTGCAAGAAGCTTCTAGGGGGAAATGGTGGTCATTAAGACAGAGTAGGTAGAGCGGAAGCACTTCACATTAAAATCCAGTCCCCTGCAAGCCCCTGCAAACTTCTTAAATGATTATTCTGAGCATGGAGGTATGGTGTGATAAGTATCTTTCGAAATACAAGTTCAGGCACAGCCCCACAGAGCCAGATACTGTGTTGAGTTACCTGTGGTGCTGGTGCACATGGGGACTCAGCAGCTCTGACATGCCTCCGGATCCCAACATGGAAGGGGATGGAAATGTCCTGGCTCAGGTCACCGGGCGCCCAGTGAAGTACACTGTCCTTCCAGTGCCAGAAGGTAGGGCTGTGGCTGGGCCTGTCCCTCATCCACGAACAAAAGCCATAAACGACACTAGCCATTGTTCAACTGAAGCATGGACTGCGTTCCCTTGAGAGCTTGTGTGGAACACGTTCCCAAGCCCCACACCCAAGAGTTCTGAATCAGTAGGTCTGAGATAGAGCCAGGAGTCTGCAGGGTCACCAACGCCCACGCTGTGACAATGGGAACCCGCAGTTGGCCTGGTTGGTAAGAATCCCTCCTACCCTAAACCTGGGAGCTATCCATCCTCAGGATGAATACGCCATTCATGTCATCACTGTGACTGTTAGGTAACAAATGGCTCCACGCCGACAGATAGTTGGCATAAGCTGTTCATCGTCTATCACATGCAGTAACTCAACCAAAAACAGGGAGGCAAACGAGAAGGTTTCCATCTATCTGTTGGAAAAAGTATGTTCAACTGGGGATGGTAAGTCGGGGGAGCCTTTCATGATATCCAAAGTGGGTCAGTTAAAATGGTGTTCAGAGTTCGTGAGCAGCTGCAGTCAGCCTCCAGATGTGCAGCTTGCTTTAGTCATCTGTTGTGTGCTAATCATTGTTAACTTTCCTCACCACTAGAGAAGAACACAACAGAAAAACTCCGCTGCCTAAAGCATTACAAAGAACCTCATTTCTTCCCTAAATGCAAGTATAATATCTATATTGTTTTAAAAACCAATTTCCTAAGCAAGTTTCCTTAGACAGATGTTATCAAAAATAATTTTCTTGCAGAAGCATTAACATACATTTAACCCAACTTTAACGCCTCAAGGGCAGATGTACTACAAATGTACACCCACAGTGATCCCATATTAGTATCAAACTGTTTTATTTCAATTAAAATGTCTAAGTACCCACCCCCAGCATATACCTAAACTGTAATTTTCTCCGAGAACTTCCAACATGTTCTTGATTTTGTTTCCTTTATCAACCTATCAGAGCAAAAACTGCCTTGCAACTGTGGGAGAAATCAGTCATTAGTAGCAAGATTACAGCAAATTTTCCAATTTAGAAAAACTGTATTTTTATCTCTCTCTCATACTGAAAGAATAATGGTATAATTTTACTATTTTTAAGTGAGCAGTATAGTTTAAAATAGTCCAATTTTCCAGGGCTCCAAGTTTTAGGGTTTCTGTTAGCTTTCTGCTCCCTGTACCTTTTTTCCTGCTCACAGGCTTTCCGCACACCCATCTTGTGTCCACAGCACACAAGGAGGCACATGTGCAACCCGGAAACAGCAGCCCCCTGCCAGGCCTCCCCAGACCTGACAGCCTTCCAGGGAGCGGTGAACCTCTAGGCAGTGGTTAACTAGGAGGGCTGCAAGTGGTTACTGGATTTTCTCTCTAACTGACATTGTGCCTGCCTTTTCTCCCTCTTTATTTTTAAAATGGAGTCATGCAGTAGCAAAAAGTACAATATTTTAGCCATTTGAGCATAGACCATTCTCAAATTATCCCACCAACTGGAAGTGCTCTCTGATACTACTATCTTTCAAAATTGAAGCCATTATGGTCAATCGTGCAAATCCGTATTTAGCGTTTCGTAAATAGTGGATTTTTGACCCAATGAACTGGAACAGCTTCTGAACAGTCCCTAGGGTCTCTGGAAAGATGCTCAGTGCCCAGGCATGCTCCCATCCTCCCTCGCATTGAGGGGACTCACTTCCAAACTCATGCCATGCCTTCGCAGAATTCTTATTCTCTATTAGAACATCAGTGTAAGGAAATATACTGGGGTTCCTTCCCACCCCTGAAAGATAAAAACTAAATCCATGGTGGGGCAATAAGTTCCTTTTACCAAAATCACACATTATTTTTGTGAAACACCAAAATAAAAACCAATATTAACAGAGAACGTTCCCCAAATCATGTCCCTTCCTACTCCTAACCTCTTCCTCTCAGCTGTCTTTTTTAATATTTCACATCCCATAAGCCTTTACCAAGGAGTAACGAATGGCATTCCTCTCCAGCAAGCTTAAAAATGAAGTCCACCCTCTTCCAGCCAATTCTGACATCCCTCTGGCTGCTAATACTGAATGTGACACGGGCCTCACCTGCAGCCCTTCTCCTCTTTCCCACACTCTCAGCCCTTTTCATCTTCCACTGCCTGAATCCAAGCGAGCCGGTGGGAGTTCCATGTGCTTCCTTTGCCATTGCGCCTGCCCATGTCCCAAATCCACCAACGTCATGCTCGTCAGTGCATGAGCTCCTGGACACACTCAAACTGGCATGCAGAAAGGTGCCGCCAAACACCACCACATCAGAGAATTGACACACAGAGAAGGACTCGCTTAGCAGAACCAGCTCAGAAACCCTCTCAGTTATGTGAGTTTTGTTCAGTAGGGCATGGACCAGACACAGGCCTGTTCAAATACATGTGCTGAATGCTGGCTTAAACAAAGTTAAATAGACTTATTTTTCTGCAGGACTTCTCAGAGCCTTAGTAAACTAAAAGCCTGGGGGAAGTTCTTCTGCACATACCACTTATTAGCAAAAGCAGGAGACACTACTCCAAAGTAACTAACTCACAATAGCTTTCTTTTTTTTTGAGTTGGAGTCTCACTCTGTCGCCCAGACTGGAGTGCAGTGGCCGCTCCCGGCCACTGCAGCCTCGACCTGCTGGGCTCCGGCAATCCTTCCGCCTCAGCCTTCCGAGTAGCCAGAATTACAGGCACGCGCTACCACGCCCGGCTGATTTTTATTTATTGTAGAGATGAGGTCTCACCAAGTTGCCCAGGTGGGTCTCGAACCCGCGGGCTCAGGCAATCCACTCACCTCAGCCTCCCAAAGTGTGGGATTACAGGCTGAGCCACCGAGCCCGGCTCACAATAGCTTTCAAAAGTGAAGATGAAAGTACAAGAGGCCACTGTGGTTTTCAATGAAAAGCAAGACTGGACTCATTTCCTTGGGATCCAGGTTGCTGGGCAGGGTGGCACAAGCCAGTCAGGGTCTCCCAGCACGACACGGATTGGAGCCCATTTCCTCCATCCTGGACGCTGTGAAAAGCAGAACCAATTTTCTTTGGGCAGTCTCACCAGCCAGCCAACCAGCAGTCTTTCCACACTTTTTATAATTCAGTAGTTACTACACATTTATTTCAGTTACAGGAAAATGTCTTCTATAATCTCTTGTATTGTACACGGGTGTCTGATACATTCCACTTCTTCAAATATCCCAAATCAAAGGGCACACAGCCCAAAACTGATGAACATTATGTTTTCAAGTGGTTCATAAACGGTCCTACAGTTGATGTTTGTGGCAGGAAAGTCTCAACAAGATACATGCCCACTAGTTCAACTGCCTCTCCATAAAAAGTGGCTTTTATCTTGGGTAGATCACTGACCCCTCTGAAATTTGCTAAAACCTAATCCTGGGGAGGGGGGATGCTCATTTAGACAAAAAATGACAACTGCAGCCATTCTTGAACTCTCTGATACTTACCTAGGCAGAGTTGAGGACCCTGTCTTTGAAGTTCAATTAAAAACTGCAGACCCCCTCTCCCACATACACACCCCATCATTACCGCCAAAGTTTGGACTATGAAATGGGGTTACATTCATATACTAAGAATACAACTTGACGCAAAACATGTCATGAAATTTTGTTCAAGGTAATAAAAAAAAAAGTCAAAGGAAAAGAAAAATGTGTAATGGTTCTATACAAACAAACACTTTAGATTTTAATCCAAGAAATTGCTAGCGCATAGGACATACTTTGAATTTTCAGAAGGTCCAATGGTGATTTCTACTAGACAAAAGTAGAATTCAAATTCCCCACCACTCTGGAACTGGGTGACTAATGGGATCCACTGCAGACACAACTGAGGAAATATCAGCAAGAGGCATCGTGTATGTCTTAAATTAGCACTGTAAGACTGACCATGCATATGTGTCAGAGATTTCAGACCAAGAGCTTCGTAACACACATGTGCACTCCTTCTTAAAACCCATAATAGAGGCCGGGCACAGTGGCTCAAGCCTGTAATCTCAGCACTTTGGGAGGTCAAGGTGAGAGAATTGCCTGAGCCCGTGAGTTCAAGACCAGCCTGGGCAACATGGTAAGACCTCATCTCTAAAATAATTAAAAAATTAACTGGTTGTGGTAGCACGCACCTGTAGTTCTGGCTACCTGGAAGGCTGAGGTGAAAGGATCACCAGAGCCCAGCAGGTCAGCACTGGGGTGGCCACAAGCGTGCCACTGCATCTCAACCTGGGTGACGGAGTGAGACTCCAACTCAAAAACAAAACAACAACAACAACAACAAAAAAACCACAATGGAAATGCTTTGCTCCCCCAGCAGCAGTGGACAAGAAATGTGGCAAAAGGAAGATTCAGAAACCACTGAGTGCCTCCTAAGCACTTAACAGACTTCAGCTTCTCAGCCGATCCGCATGAAGAGCTTCCTGCCTTTCAAAACAAAGAAGGTAGCAGCCGGTAGGCACAGCCTAAGCCAGGACGGGTGCAATGTTCAGAAGAACAAGGTCCTGCAGGGACCATCAGAACTACTACTCTGGGCAGTCCCTCAGGCTGCAAACTACTTTGTGAGGACCAGGTTAGGACTTGAAATCCAGAGTGTAGGCAGGACGTCTGATCATCAGCATATCCCTGCAGCCATGGGTTGCACCATGCCAGCACAGGGAAGGGGCAGGCATCCTGGGTGGTTCTCACATCCCATGACTGTGAAAAGTGTTGGTCACATGCCCCGCCTTAACACTAAACCAGAGTAGCTAACCCACTGAGCCAGGAGCATGTTGTTGCAAACAGGCAGACATGTGAACCAAGATGTCCTTGCTGAAAGCAAACCTCTTACAGCATCTGCACACACTTCCTTTTCATTCCTGAAAAAAAGAACAAGCTCACACATGTCCACACACAGATGCGCACATGGTCACGCTCCTTACCGAAAGTCACTTCTCCTTTGCCAGTTTTGTCAAACAGCTGAAAGGCCACCATAAACAAAGCATCAGGGGCACACAGGACAGACTCGAAGGCCACGAACTCTTGGAAAGATATCAACCTGCAACGCAAAACAAACATGAAATGTGACATCACAGTCTGTGCAGAAGGGACATGCAAACACACACTACAGGGAAAATGAGATGTCACAGCCACAAAGCACAATTCCAGCCTGCACACATGTGCTCATGTTCACATACAGGGGGCTGAAATAACCACACATGGAACCAAAGAGACATGACAGGTCTACTACAGGGGACACACTGAATACTTGATGATTTCAAAAGTGGCAGCTTTATCCAATATCACATCTGCTTCCACCTCCCTCCAGGCACCTCACTGGGTTCTATAATTAAAGCTTTGACACCTTAGACGGAGATATGGCTGCATAAGAGCAAAAGGACATCTGTGTCACTAATGGGCACAACTGTACCATGTAGCAACAGCTTGTGATACCCGTTCATTACTGACACCTACTGACCACCTGTGAATGGAACTATGGATACAGTCCAGGGGGACATAGATCAATCAAACATGAAATGTGACCCCCTAGAACATCTCATCTGGTAAGGCAGATGGTACCAGTCTAGAAACAGTGGCATACAGGAAAGACAGATCACAGGCAAGGACCAGGCTGATGACAGCAGAGTTCTGGTAGAGAACCCAAGAAGGCTTGGTGGCAGAAACCGAAATGCAGCTGGGCCTTACTGGCTGGGTAAGATTCAGGTCTACAGCAGGGGGTGTAGATGGGCAGAAGGACACGTGTGGCGAGAAAGCTCAGGCATGGCTGTGGAAGATGGCGAACAAATGTCTTTGTCTCAACAATGCAGTGTGTGTCGTGAAATGAGGTTAGGAATATGGGGTCCCAACTCCACAGGAAAAAAAAAAATCACAAAGTGGGCAAAGGACACGTCTCCAATGAAGACACACAAGCAGCCAACAAACATGAAAAGTGCTGAACGTCACTAATCATCAGAGACATGCACATTTTAACCAAAGTGGAGTATCATCTTACACCATCAGAATGGTTTTTATTAAAAAAAGGACAACCCCAGGCTAGGCAATGGAGAGAGACCTCATCCTCTATAAAAATAAAATAAAATAATTAGCCAGGCATGGTGACACACGCCTGTATTCCCAGCAACTTGGGAGACTGAGGCAGGAGGATCGCCTGCACCCAGGCGATAGAAGCTACAGTGAGCTGACATCATGCCACCGAACTCCAGTCTGGGTGATAGAGTGAGACCCTAACTCAAAAAGGGGGGTGGGGGGCAAAGAACAACAGATGGCACAGATGCAGAGAAAAGGGTACACTCTTTCCCTGTTAATGGGAGTGTAACCTAGTTCAAACTCTGTGGAAAACAGTATGGAGATTTATCAAAGAACTAAACACAGAATTAACACCAACCCAGCAACCCCACTCCTGGAGGTCTTTTCCTAGACAAGGAAAAGAAATCACTATATACAAAAGACACCTACATCCCATGTCCATCACAGCATTGTTCACAACAGCAAAGTCATGGAACCAACCCAAGTGGCCATCAACAACTTGCTGGATAAAGAAAGTGTGGGATATACATGCCATGGAATACCACGCAGCTAAGAAGAAGGACAAGGTAATGTCCTCTGCAGCAACATGGATAGAGCTGGAGATGGTCATTCTCAGTGGAATAACTCAGAAACGAAGACCAAACCTGCATGTTCTCACTCATATGTGGGTGTCAGTGGTCATAAAGATGGAGTAATAGACACTGGGGACTCCACGAGGGGTGCCAGGGGGAGGGGAGGAAGGTTCAGAAGCTGCCTACTGGGTCTAGTGTTCACTGGGGACTGTGTCACTGGAAGCCCAACCTTCACCAGTATGAAACATGATCGTATAACAAACATGTACTTATACCTCTGAATCAAAAATAAAAGATGCATACACACGACTGGAGATGGCCCTGAAGCAATGAAAGGGTTGGCCATTTTTCTCTAGGAAAAGGGAATGACTGAGTTTCTGAGGAAGGTCATGATCAAACCTGAGCTCCAGGATGAGTCGGATGGGCCAAGGATGCACTGATTTCCAAAGAGTGGGCAGACCCATAAGAGCTTTCCAGACGTGTTTTTTTTTCTTTACACTGTTCTGTATTTTAAATGTACAAATATTTCAGTGATACACTGAGATATCTCAAGTCTCTGGAGAATACAGAGAGAGAGAAAATCGGAATGCTTTTCATCTGTTTCACAGAACATTCAGTCACTTCTAAACATCCACTTTTTTTTTTGGTGACAGGATCTCGATCTGTTTCTCAGACTGGAATACAGTGGCATAATCAGAGCCTACTGCAATCTCTAACTCCTGGACTTAAGCGATCCTCCCTCCTCACCTTCCTTAGTAGCTACAACTACAGGCGCATGCCACCAAGTCTGGCTACTTTTTCTTTTTTGGTAGTGACAGGGTCTTACTATTTTGCCCAGGCTGATCTCAAACTACTGGCCACAAGCAGTCCTCCCGTGGCCTTCCAAAGTGCTGGAATTATAGGTACAAGATATCGTGTACAGCCAAGAACATATTTTTATTAAAAACATATTTTTTTTTTGAGTTGGAGTCTCACTCTGTTGCCCAGACTGGAGTGCTGTGTCACGCTCCCAGTCACCACAGCCTCGATCTGCTGGGCTCCGGCGATTCTTCCGCCTCAGCCCTCCAAGTAACCGGAACTACAGGCAAGCGCTGCCACGCCCAGCTAATTTTTGATTTATTGTAGAGATGAGGTCTCACCAAGTTGCCCAGGCGGGTCTCAAACCCACGGGCTCAGGCAATCCACTCACCTCAGCCTCCCAAAGTGTGGGATTACAAGCTGAGCCACCGAGCCCGGCTTAAAAACACATTTTTATACGCAAGTTAACTCAGTTGATTCCCAGAATGTCACCTGCTTACAATAATGCCCCAAAGAAAGGAAAAACAGTGTTCAATACAACATCACTCTATCATTCACCAGACAAAATACATATTTCTGAATGCTGGGGAACATTCAGGAGTAGCGTGGGTTGCAGAAGAGTACTCGCCGGGGTCTCAACGGCTCTGTACCACAGTCTGTCTCTCACTGAGGACCTACATGTAAGCAAGACCAGGGGATATAGCCACCACTGTCACGCAAGCACCTACCACCACACAGGCAACCATAGCCACACAGGCAACCACCGCCACGCAGGCAACCACTGCCATGCAGGCAACCACCGCTACGCAGGCAACCACTGCCATGCAGCCACTCATAGCCACACAAGCACCTATACCACACAGCCACCCACAGCCATGCAAGCACTCACCATCACACAGGCACCCATACCACACAGCCAACTGCACTGCCCTGCAGAGTAACTTGCTGGCACTTTGTTGAGGCAAAAAACAACCATATTTGCTTAATGACCCCTGCACAGACATTACGTCAGTTATGAGAATCATACCGTGTGTTACCTAGAAAATGAATATTTTTGGTTTCATGATTTGAATACAGAAAGACTTAAATACAACAAAAAGAGCATCCTATCTCTCTCCGGACTGCAAGAGAGACTATATACATGTGCATGAATAAATCCTTGTCTGACAATGTCAATGTTTCAACTGGCCAATAAGTACTCTGATAGCTTAGCCATGTTACTGATACGAAAAGGCAAATCATTGGGTAATCCCACCAGATTCAGGTATCACACGTCTACCTAGGAGGCATAAGAACCGTGAAATCATCATGCATTACTGTTCACCAAGATCATTTGTGATTTTCCAGGTCATCTAACTAGAAGGCTATCAGAATAATTATATAGCAGCATGTTCATTTACAGTATAATACCTAAAAATGTGGATAGTATTTTTGTGTAAACAGGGCTTTAGTCTTACATTACAGATTTAATGGGTATTAACATGAGTTACGACAAAGAACACAAGCTCACTCAAGTTCAGGCCTGGTTGTGAGCTCGCTGACTCCTCTTCCACCCCAACTCCCAGAGCTTCTTCAACAATATCAGACACTCTTTAAAACAAATCCCACAGCTCTGATGACCTCGGCAGCTGGACTCTAAAAACAACATGGAGACCAACACCTGCAGGAGGTAAAAGTAGAACACACGTCGGCCAATGCGGAAACAGACGCTGAAGTTACATTTCACAGGCCTGCACTGCTGAGGTCAGGGACGGAGGCTTCCACCCACCTGGCTCATGCTTCAGATGTTGCCAGAGAGTGTCTAACGCAAGTCATGTTGTTTTACAAACCACTAGAGCTGCAGTTCTCCCTCTGGAAGCCATTGATAACAGCAGCAACTTCATAACTCCGTGAAAGTCCTGGTAAAATCGCCGGCACACTGCATGCTACTATACAGCATACTGAGCCCACGGGGAAAGACTTCAGAGTGGATTCCGTCTGTGTACCTTGCGTCAAGTGGCCCTCACATACAAAGCAAGACACACGAAGACATACACCAAAGTGGCAGTGGCATGTCTTCATCGCTTATTCTGGGTCCCTCCCTGCAACTTTGCAGGGGATAGCTGCCAGCCTGGACAGGTATAAAACTTGGCAGAGAACACAGACTGAAAATGGACGTTATGGGAAAAATGGTAAGTCACACAAGAGAGCCAAGATAAATGGCTCAGGGATTCAGAAAAGGGACAGGGTATAGTTGCACGAGAAGCAGAACAGAGGGAGAAAGTCTCACTGCAAGTAAGAGCACACAATATCTCAGGGGTATGAGATCTGGGGACACAAGGTCTTGATGTGGAAGGAGGATGTGACCACGGGACTACGTAACATCAGCCTCATAGTAGAGGGAGAGCATGCTTGGGTAATAAAAGGAGGTGGGGAAGGGAGTCCACCAACTGCAGTCAGCCTTTAATGCCTACTCTGTAGGCCAGGGCGAGGAATACACAGAGGGAAAGTACAATCTCTGCTCTCCAGAACTGGTGGTCTAGAGGGCAGGTAAGCCAGGAACCAAGGCAGGAAGGACAGAGATGAGTTACTAGAAGCCAGGTGTGGTGGCTCACATCTGTAAGCCCAGCACTTGGGGAAACTGAGAGGATTGCTTGAACCCAGGAGTTGGAGGTTAGTCTGGGCAACATAGCCAGAGCTCAGCTCCACAAAACACACACACACACACACAAAATTAGCCAAGCATGGTGGTGCACAACTGTATCCCAATTACTCAGGAGGCTAACACAGCAGGATCACTGGAGCCTAGGAGCTGGAGGTTGCAGTGAGACATGATTGTGCCACTGCACTCCAGCCTGGGCAAGTAAGACCCTGACTCAACAAAACCAAAAAATGACATAAACACATATTTGCTGGAGGACAAATGCACTGAAGAATATGGGGCTTTGATCCTCATCATGAGGGCTCCCAGTAGACCAAGGTCCAAAATTCTTAGCGACATCATCAATGTGGGCTGCAGGACATTTAATCCAGCAGGGGAGCATCAGACACACCAGAAGGATATGGGACTGGAGTTGGGGGGATGTGTCTGTGGAATCTGGGAGAGAGCCAGGAAGACTGAGGGAAGGAGAAAACTACGGAGACCAGGGGCTGGGGACATGGAGGGGCTGTCACTCTGAGGATGCCTGGACAACACAGCAAGGCTCTCAAAAACGGCCATACTCTTTTACATAGCACAAGCTCACTGCTGGGAGTTTACCCTGCAAAATAATCCATGAACATGCACCAACTCCTGTCTGCAGGATGGTCACGCACGTCGGTGACAGTGGCAACAGCCTCAATGTGCAATGGCATGTGCCGGGCTGAATAAAGCAACACCCACATGCAGGAGATGACAGTCACCGAGATGAGTTCTCAATAAATCCACAGCATTAAGTGGAAACCATACAAACAGAGGTGTGCAGAAAATAGGTCTGCACACCTCTGCTAGTAATGGACACAAACAATACTTCACACACACACACACACACACACACACACACACACACACACACACAGTCTGGAGGAGGCATGCCCGAGTGTCCACAGTAACTCTCTTGCAGAGGGTAGATTATTCAAGCTCAAGGTGTTTTGCTCTTGGTGTGCCCGTATTTCCTAATCTTTTCAGTAATTCACACACTGAAGAAAAAAGAAAATTCATATAAAGCAAAAGAGTCCCCAGATGTGATGGAGGCAGGAGACCGAGAAGAGATTCGCAAGGGGGCAGACTGTCGACAGGTGCAAAAGGCCTGGAACAGTCACCCCACTCAGTCACTGGGTGGGCAGGTCACCTCCAACTCCCCCCTCGTGCTACTCCTGGCTGTCACTCAGCAGTGCTCAGACCCCATGGGGTCCCTTCATTCCTCCAACCCTGTGGCTGTGAACGTTCAAGCGACTCACACAGGACCTGGGCTGTGGACACTTCAGGAAGATGGCGGGACAAGGCCGCAGACCAGAATCCATTCCCCACTTCTACCTGAGGCTCCTAGAGCACGTCACAGAAATAACTTCTCCTCGTACCCACTCTGGGTGTTGCGACAGAGGCCAAGCAATTGCCTAGGGTTAACGGCAGAGACAAAAGAAAATGCCACTCCTGAGGCAGAGCCCCAGCCTTCACACCACCACATTCAAGCATCTCAGGGTGTTAAGGAAAAACCCAGGACAGGACACTGTGATCCCCGATTTACCCGCCAGAGTCTTGGCCTCCATGACAGCATCCTTTAGAGTGTGTGGTTGTTCCACGAGTCTCTGTCCTCCCATGTACCTTGCACATGCAGGCAGTCAAGCAGACACGTGTCCCATGCCTACACTGAGTCCTTGGACCTGAGGGTACAGGAGGTAGACAGGACCTCAAGAACCACGCTGAGAGGACAGGAGAGGAGTCCAAACACATGAAGAGACAACACCAGAACCGATGACGACTACATGGGATGGAACAGGGGAATGCACCAGAGCCAGTGTCTTGGCCCCGGAGAGATCTGCATACACATTTGATTTTTCAAATGTGCCAAGGGGTTTAATGATGCTACCAGGCTTGGGAACAACTGCAAGAGAAACAGGACCCGGAGGATACAAAGCAGTAGCCTGGAAGAGCAGGAGGAAGGGGAATCTGGGCAGATGAAACCTTGGGGAAGGGGTAACAGCAGGCCCGCTGCAAGTTCTCTGGGTAAGGAGACACCAGTGGCAGGAGGGTAGAGAAGGGAGTGGGGGAGGGAGTTGGGGGAGTTGTGCAGGAGTATGCAGGGCCTTCAAGGCTGTGTTGGTTCTACTTCTAGAACACATGGGAATCAGCTGCTCTTGGTTTCATGCAGGGGAGAGATGGGACACCCGTGGAGTCAGGGAGGTTATAGAGGACACTCAGGATGATTGAACAGGAGCATGCACTGGGGCCAAGCAGTGGACCCGGCTAGAAGCAGCTGCAGCAGGAGCAGAGGTCACAGGATCCACTTCTGAACCATTGGGAGTATAATGACCTTGGGTCTTGAGCCTGCCCTGGAAATCACAGCACACAGGCTTTAAAGACCAGGAGTTGGCAGGTCCCTGAAGGGGACATGTGGTGGTTAGGAGCTGCAGGGGCTGGGGCAGCCAGAAACCACAGGCCTGTGGCCCAGGGGTCATGAGGCACATGGAAACTGCCAGTCAGCACACAAGGAGGGAGTATGTCAGGACAGATTCCATCCCCTCTGCAGGTAACAGTCTGTAGCACACAGCCAGAGGCTTAGCGCCCATCCTGCAAATGCATCACAAGTGCATTCCACTGCCCTGAAAAGGGACAACGAGTTGCTGCCAACCTGCTACTCTGAAAGCCAGCAGGAGGAAGGCGGAAAGAAGCGCAGTTCCAGCCCACCTTTGCCCAATGGCTGAGTGACCTTGCCAGTGACTTCGAGCAGACACGCCTCCTGCTCCCTAGAAGGTGCTCCCAGGCCCTGTCCTCTGGTGTCCTGTTTCTTCCTCTCTGGGTCACAGAGTGTCATCTGTGTCACCCTGACTCAGCAGGACCCTGGCATCCCTACTCCTGGTCTACACGGTGCTGCCGTGAGCTCTGGTTCAAATCTCACCACAGCCTTTGCCAAGGCCCTATTTAAATTCACTGGCTCCAGTGAAACCTGGCAGACTGAAATGAATGTGGTTCAAACAAGCAGGCTACTGCCTGGCAGAAAAAACCTATTAAGACTTTTATGAGCAATTTTACCGTATTGTTATCACGAATTTGAACTATAACTACTACTCTGCATATATCATTGCTTCCGTCGTGGCCAAAAAGGACAGATACAAAGACTCTCATCACGGTGAGGTTAGTTCAGGCTGCCATCTGTCCATATGGCTGGCTCTACCTGTAGCCACCACCTTGCGGTTGACTCCAGGCACCACTCAAGCAGCTCATGGCCAACTGTGCCAACCAGGGGGATGGATGGGGGCATTCTTTTATTTATTCATTTATTATTTATTTATTTATTTAGTATTATTATTTTTTGTGTTGGAGTCTCACTCCGTCATCCAGACTGGAGTGCAGTGGCCGCTCCCGGCCACTGCAGCCTCGGCCTGCTGGGCTCCGGCGATCCTTCCGCCTCGGCCTTCCGAGTAGCTGGAACTACAGGTGCGTGCCACTACGCCTGGCTGATTTTTTTTTTTTTTGATTTATTGTAGAGATGAGGTCTTGCCAAGTTGGCCAGGCGGGTCTCAAACCCGCGGGCTCAGGCAATCCATTCACCTCAGCCTCCCAAGGCGAGGGATTACAGGCTGAGCCACCGAGCCCGGCTTATTCATTTATTTTTTAAATCAAGGTCTCACTCTGTCACCCAGGCTAGAGTGCAGTGGCATGATCACAGCCCACTGCAGCATCTACTTCAGCCTCTTGAGTAGCTGGAATTACAGGCACGTGCCACCATGCCCAGCTAATTTGTTGATTTTTTGGAGAGAGAAAGTTTCGCTATGTTTTCCAGGTTGGTCTCGAACTCCTTGGCTCCAGCAGTCCTCCCACCTCGGCCTCTCAAAGTGCTGGAATTACAGGCACAAGCTACCATGCCCAGCCCGATAGAGGCATTCTTACACCCCAGCAAACCCCTCCTTATCAGATGGATCAAGCACAGCGACCAGGTCTGATCCACCCCTTTGCCAGGCCTCCCTTGCTGTGCAGTTAATTCAATGAACAAGTGAAAAGACCTTCTACCTCCACACCTGCCTTGACCCCATTCTTCTTCCCCACCCTGCAACATAACTACTGGCCAACAAGATTGGGTCGGTGGGTCTCTGTAACCCTGCCACTGTCCCCCAGCTCCCACCTTTTAACCTTCAAGTCAAAAAAAAATCCCATCATGGCCAATACCCACAAGAATGGTATTGCATCAAGGAAAAGAACCATTACAAGTTTTCCCAAACTAGAAACAAGGCACAATCTGTCTCCTCAATTCTCCAGATAAATATCCTTTATTTCTTAAATACTAATAGACATCATTTTTAAAAACCTAGAAAGCTGTTTTATCATTTACATGACTATATTTCATATATTATGCTTTGTATAATTACCAATATTGAAAGAAGAATTTAATAACATGCATCACAGATAGCCTATATTTTAATTACATCATGGGCATTTTGAAATCTATCCAAAGATTCTTTCTTTAAAAAAAAATTAAAAGTGTACCAAGTTTTAAAAAAAAACCACCATAAACAATGCATAAAGAAAGGCCATTGGGGAAAAGGGAAAGCCACTGCCACGCTGGAAACTCGTTTAGGCAAACAGAGCAGATGTGAAAATCCAGGTTTTCTACACCATTCCTTATTCTTCCAATTAAGACTGAATGAGAAGGCTTCAGTTTTATTAAAAAGGCAAATGAAGAAGAATGATGGGAAGATAACTGCAGCTGAGACATTGCCACTGATGAGCACAGGTGCACAGACCTACTGGTTGGCCCACACAGAACAGCAGGCTGAGTCGTCTGGACCACAGTGGACACACAGGTCCTCCACATGCTAGGGACTGAGCCCAGCCCACAGGGAACAAGCAGGCCTTCTGCAGGTGCCAGGAACCAAGCCCAGTCCATAGGGGACAAGCATGTCCTCCACATGCACCAGGGATGGCTTTCCCTTTTCCCCAACCCACAGGGAACAAGCATGTCTTCCAAACTCACCAGAGATGGAGCCTGGCCCATGGGGGACACACAGGCCCTCTGCACACACCAGGGACTGAGCAGAGCCCATAGGGGACAAGCATGTCCTCTACACACACCAGGGATGGAGCCCAGCCCATGGGGGAAAAGTAGGCCCTCTACACACCAGGGACCACCATAGCCCATGGGGGACAAGCAGGCCCTCCACATGCACCAGGGACAGAGCCCGGCCATGCGGCCTAATACCTCGCTCCTCTGCACAGTGCCAAGTCTGCTCAACCCCTCAGTTTAGAGCTGAAAACCTCGCAAGAGACCCGGCGGGCTCCCAGGCACGGCCAAGGAACAAGCTCTCCCAGTGCACTCCTGTAGATGACCACGTCACCTGTGTCTGTTCTTGGCTCAGATAACATTCTAAAATACCCTAAACTAATTAAGCTAAATGATTTTTTTCAAATGGAATGCAGTGTCTTTCCCAGTGGGTTTTTCTGAAGCTCCGAAGCAAGGTAATGATTAAAATGACATTCTAAAACAAATAAAACGTATCTAAGCATAGACACACAACAAGCAAAAGCAAATGTGCTACTTTCTTGCCTCTGCCATTGATGAATTCTCAGTTAGTCACTATGTCAAAAAAAAAAAAAGATTAAAAAATAAGCAGTAGACACAATGTTAAAAAAATACATAAACTCAAAGTATACTGATTCCTCTTTGAAAAACATTATCAATTACTCAGGAACATTTTAGCATTTTCTTTCATTTAATTATAATTCCTACATTTAGATATACACAAAAACTTCTCTTGATGTGATTGTAATATGAGTGCTTGGCAAAGCAAAAATTAAAAAGCCCTTATCATTTTAAGAAATAAAATTATCCACAGTGTGGGCAAGAAGAAATAAAAGTACACAGGCTTGAGCCAGAATATCACACACAAAAAAACCAGGCAACATTAATATCTGCTGTGCCAGCTGAATTCAAATTAACCCAATTTTTACATGTTAATTAAACCAGCTATTTTCTTCTTATTGTATTTTTGCTTCTTAAATAGTGGAGTCTACAAGTGATTCCCAACAGACTTGCTCCAACAACAATGACGTATTCATTTGCTTCTATTATGACCATACAATACAGTAACTGAACAGTAATTTTTCACAGTCAATTACATATGTGGTTCTTTATGCTTAAAGATGCTGAAATAATGTGGACCATGGAGCCATATGCCTGAGGCTCCAGTCTGCCAGAGGCAGTTGCCGGGGTAACACATTTTCTCTCCGGTTTAGCATAACCCTTCATCAAATAACATTAGATGGCATTAAATAGCAAACATCACCGTGAACTTCAGTATACTACTTAGATAGAGCCATTTTACCCATGTAAACAAGTGTTCCATCATTTATAATAGGCTTAAAATAGATTATGACTTACCGTATTTAAGACCATGGAAAAGAAAGAAAAAGCGCCCACATGTTGATTTCAAACTGAACTTGCAGAAATTTCTGATAACATAAGAGAACTCAGACAAAGTTTCAGGGACAACATTTCATAATATTATGGCCATAATATTAAATGTAAGCAATGGGCTATATCACACACATTTAAATATGGGCTATATAGCACATTATCTAAAATTTTTTCCAGCTTTGAGATAGAATTGACAAAAACTGCACATATTTAAGGTGTACAACATGATATCTTATACACATATACGTAGGAAATGACGACCACAACCAAGCTAATTAACATATCCATCACCTCACAGAGTTATCTCACATAATTAAAATATTTCAAATGTTCAAAACTTAAGAAAGTGTTATTTCATTCAGATATGACACACATGGCTGACACAGGGTGTTTTAGAGCAGTGCTTGCATCGGGAGTCGCAGCCGTCCCAAATCCCTCCCCAGCTTTCTGCCCCACACCACCCTCAATGTGCATTCACGTCTGAAAAAACAATGGCTTTCCCTGCCTACAGCCCCAGCATCAGAACCCCAGCTCCTGCCCACCTTCCCACCCAGACTGCCACTCCCAAACCACAGAATCAGGATGTTTCTCGGACACATCCTAACTCCACAGAAAACTAAATTTAGCCCACAAGCAGTTACAACGTTTTCTCTGTGACCTGCATCACAAAGGACCTCCACATTTTCTATATTAATTTTAAAGGACACATTAAAAAAAAAAAAAAAATGAATCCCTGAATGGCACTGCTGTACCAGCATATCTTCTGACCTCTCCTAGTACAGAAGAAAGGAAGGTCCAAGATCTTGGAAGTGGTGGGGGGTCATGACAGAGGCTGAGGGGCAACACCGGACATGTCCACAGCCAAGCTAAGGACAATGCAGAGGAAGGTCTGCCCAGAATCCCCGGGTTCTCTGTCAGGAGAAGTGAGGTCCCGAGAGCACCCCCATCATGGAGTGAGACAGCTTTTGCTTTCCTGCACCCGTTTCCTAATTCAGAGGAAGCTCTGTCCTCCATGGCTCCAAAAACATCCATCTGTTTGAAAGGCGAATAAAAACCTCAGGGATATGCTCAGTCCAGGGGCATACATGCAGTTGGCAGGGACAAAATACTGGATATTAAGTGTACATTCCATTTTGGTGCCAGGACTCTGCTGGGAATGAATGTTTCCATGAGGCAAGTCACAAAACAGTCTGATAACAAGGACAGAGAAAATTTTAAGCACAACATGTTCAAGACATACTGGGATCAGGAGAGATCCTGTCATAGCCCTGAGGCCTCCATGACAATGCACATTCTGCATGACAACATGAGATATGCCACAATTTCAAATAAGAAGTTTAAAAATTAAAGCTAACGTATAAATTGCAATGACTGGAAAAAGTAGCCTAATGACCTAAGAACACTATTCACAAGAATTAAAATTAAAAGCAATTTCTAAAGCTGGGCTCAACAGTGTATCCCGACAGGGAGGCTGAAGAGGAAGGATGGCTTGAGCCTAGAAATTTGAGACCATCCTGGGCACCATAGTGAGATCCTATTGCTTAAAAAAAAGGGGCGGGGAAAGTGATTTCTGCTTATAATATTATGATTAAGTGGTGTTTTTAGATTTTATCCAATAACCAGAATGCAATCACCATCCCTATTCTCAATAAAGATGAAAACCTAACTACATGAGCAAAATTGGTTTGCTTAAGAACTGGCACAAGATCTGGTCGACAAGAAACAAATTCTTCACATTTAGTTATGTTTTGCTAGACAAATAATCACAACAAAATACAATGAATTCACCTATTGACAAGGCCACCCACAAATGTAGATTTCCATTAAAATAACCGGAAGGATTTGTTATGACTGTGGAGTCTGTGCCATGTCAGTTTCTATTCTATTTTACTCGATGGAAGAACCTGTGTAAATGCTGAAAACCAGGTATGAGAAGAACACTCTCTGCCCCAATCGATGCAACCTGTTTATCCAAACTATCCTGCGCTGTCTCTGCATTCATTAGCAAATTCTCGAGGTCCTCTAACAATTCCAACTTTTTTGAAAAGCAGGCAACTATAGCACACAAGAGCAAATGTAAAAGATAATCAAAATTAGAAACTGCTGGGAGAACTTTATATTTTTGCAAAAGCAAATTAGGCTACAAGATTTTAAGACTCTTGCATTTTCTAGGTACAAATATTGTAGAAAAGCAACATCAACACTTAACACCTTTTCTCTCAGAAAGCTGGTGGCTGCTTTATATCCTAACTTAAGAAATCTTTAGAAAAAAAGCATCAAATCAGGAAATAATAAAGTGACAGAGAGGTTTCCATATGAATTATGTGTTCAGCCCCACGTCAGGTGCTTTCAAGGGGGTTTCCTCAAGTGAACACAACACCTTTAGTGAATCTGGAAAGTCATATTCTAAATTAATAATGTGAAGAATAATGTGAACTCAACTGATTAAAAGAGAAGCAGCACGGCTGTGAGACTGCAGTGACTCCAGACTCCAAGCCATGGTTGAGATGTGGAGGGAGTACCCAGGTTCGTGCTTACCTTGGCACACACCTGCAGTGTCCTGTCTTCTGCAGGAGTGCTGGAGAACAGGGCAGCAGTCTAAAACAAAGTCACGAACCTAACTCCATAGCTGATTTTCCTCACACAAAGAATCCCTCAGGATCATTTTACAAAAACTAGAAGGACCCCAAACTATTGTGGAGTTTTGGAGAGGTGAAAAGTGAAAACAGGAGAAGAAAGATGATCTGTTAAAGTTTTACACCTGTTACAAAAAAGGGCTGCATGAAATCTTCTGATGATCCTGGGGAAGGATGAATGGCACCAAGGACTTTAACACGGAGAAATTCAGTTGGACTGAGAAGCCAGAGGCTCCCGCCCTCCTCACATTACCTATTAGGGATATGGCACATGATGTGATCAGGCCACTCAAATTCAGCAAGGGCACACTGGGTACCAGGTATGCTCAGGACCCAGAGTCAACAGTGACCACAGCAGACATAAACGCTTGCTTTCCTGAGGTCACAGTCCCCTGTGTGCAGGGACAGAGAGGACAGTAAAGCAACTGATGAAACCCATATGCACAAGATGTCCACCATGAAAAAGGCAGAGGAAAATGAGGAAGAAGGCACCTATGGAAGGCACATAGTCTTGGGTGGGAGCCAGAACAATGTGGGCAAGGAGCGGTAGAAAGAGCAGCGGTGCTGGGACAAAGTAATCAGAAAAAGGACAAGAGGGAGTAAGAATGAGGAGGTGAAGGAAGAAGAGGAGAGAGGAAGGAGGAAAAGGAGGAGGAAGAGGAGGGGGGAAGGAAGAACAGGAGAGGGAGGATAGTGAGCTAGGAAAATGAAGGCTGAGGGGATGACAGTGAGCTAGGAACATGGAAGTTTGCTTATGGATGGGCCAGACCCTGGCGGCTGGGAGGCCTGGACGAAGTGGCTGTGGCTATTGTTCCAGAGAGGTTCAGGCTCACTTGTCCGTCACGGCTCGCCATTGCTTTTGGACATCAGATGTAACCTTTGAGAGCCCTGGGCTGTAAACTTGAATAGATTGTAGAATAAGCTGGGAAATGACATAAAACGTATGTGCCTACACTGTGCAGCCTAGAGAAGGAATGAGGGAGACTCTTTCCATGTCCACAGAGTGACTTTCAGGGCGTTGGTCATGAGGTAAGTGTGTGTGTGTGTGTGTGTGTGTGTGTGTGTGTGTGTGTGTGTGTGTGTCCTCCCTGGGGACTAACACCGCGCACACACACTGTGATGGTCAATTTTATCTGTCACTTGACTGGGACTCAGGGTGCCCAGACTAAACACTATTTCTGGGTGGTCTGTGGGAGCATCCCTCTTGAGATTCACATTTGAATAGGTAGACTGGGTAAAGCAGACGTGGGGGCACCATCCCCACTCTGAGGGCCTAAATGTAGCAATGGTGAAGAAAGAGAATTCGGTCTCCGCCTGAATGAGTAAGCTATGACACTGGTCTATGTGCTCTTGGTCTGGGAACTGCACTGTGGCATCCCTGAGCTCAGGCCTCTGGGCCTGCTGAATCACAGCTCTGGCTTCTCAGCTCTCCAGCCTACAGAGGGCTGCCAGGAGGACTTCCCAGCCTCCACGACCATGCAAGCCAACTCCTCATGATGAATCACTTTGTATTTATACATGCGTGTGTGTGCGTGTGTGTATGTCCTATTGGCTCTATTTCTTTAGAGACATGCAGAGGGTGCCAAAAAAAAGGTATACATACTTTAAGAGATGTTATCAACGTATGACTTTTCGAAGCTGAATTGAATTACGGTGGCTATGTGTAATACGATATTCATTCAACTGAGCTTCCACCATTTTCTTTGTCCTGCATGGTGATGCTAACATTCATTTGATGAATGCTATCTTTTGAGCAAACATCCTACTTAAAATGTATATGTGTGTGTGTGTGTGTGTTTGTATTTAAATATGTGGAATACAATTCAGGGTTAGGTATACAAATGTTCATTATGCAGGTACCCTTGTTGATGATGTGTACCCCTGCCTCCCTTGGCCGTTTCCCACTACTGCCAATCCCATCCCTACCCTACCATGGCAGTTTAAATGTGTATATATTTTTGGCATCCCCTGTGTGTGAGCATGTGTGTGTGTGTGTGTGCGCGCGCACACACACACACACACAAAACCTCTCACGGGAGTATGTATCGTAGATACAGCATATAGAGTTGCCCTGACTGTCTTTTGGGTGGGATTGGGGACCCAAATCTTAACAGGAATGTGCATACTCATTTACTTATATTTGGGGGAGAAACACTCTGTGAAGGGGAAACCAAAAACCAGAAGGAAAAAGAACGGCGAGTGAGGGCTGGGAAAGACAGGGGAGGTGATGGGCCCATTAAGTCAGACTCCCTAAATTGACTTTCATCCTGGCATATCATTTTGACTTTGAAAACATGTGTTTCACATATTAAAAAACTCAATTAAGTTTAACAGAAAAAAAGCAATCTCTAAAAATGGAAAACAAACAGAAACAAATGAACCTCACCATATATCAAGCTGGTGGCAAAATCACACAGAGAAATGAATTATTCCAAATCCCTTTAGAATACTGCATTTTAACTGTTATATTTCACAGAACAATCTAAGCACAAATAGATCTGAAAAGAAATCTTAAACTCCATTCAATATCTAATTGTTAGCAGCCATCAAAGTGTTATTATTTTGAAAATATTCTACACATTGCAAATATGTAATTATGTGAATGCTGCTGGCAACCAAGATTTTCAATGAAGGAGTAAAGAGATAAACAGAAAATCAATGAAATAATACTTTGAATTTAATTTTGTCAATTTATCTTTGAATTAGAAATCCTAGTATGAGCGGGAAAATCTTTCCCCTTCAGAAAAGGCCTTATCCGTTGAAAAGTGCTAAAAGTAATAACAGCCCAAGAGGGAGAAGGAAGAATCTTAATACCCAGCGTGTGCTCTCTCAGGACAACTGCCCACTAACAGAAATGACGGCTCAAGGAAAACTGGCGGGTTCCAGGTCTGGACCATGACATTTATCAGGCAACATCTTATTTTGCAGAAAGAAAAGAAGCTACCAAATATCAGTGGATCAGATCAAAAGGACAAAGGAGAAAATATAAACAGGTCCCCAGTGGCCAAGGTGAGATCAATGCAATTGATAAAAGTCTGTAAGCTCATAACTCAATATAAAAAAGACCCCCCTCCCATACACTCAAAAACTCACCTCACTGAGCCCTTGGAAGTTATCACAGTAACAACTCCTTATGCTGAGAATTGGGCTCAAAGGTCATAGTTGGTTTGACCCCCATCTCTAACCCAGACACCCTGAACCTACACAGAAACCCCATGGCCTGCCTTGGCAACATAGCAAGACCGCGTTTCTAAAAAAAAAAAAAATAAACCAGGTATGGTGATGTGTACCTATAGTCACAGCTATTCAGGAAGCTGAGGTGGAAGGATCGCCTGAGTCCAGGAGGTTGAGGCTGTAGTGAGCCGTGACTGTGCCACTGTACTCCAGCTCAAGCGACATAGTGAGACTGACTCAAAACAAAATTTTTTTCCATAATCAGGCCCTTGGACACCTTTGTGACTTCCTTTACCATCCTGATCATCACACGACTTGAGCCAAGCTAGTCTTTTTTGCTGTTTCTCAAGAGGGCTCAGCCCCTCATCTCAAGCTCTGCACCTGTTATTCCCCATCTGAAGGTTCCCAGAGTCACGCATGGCTACCCCTCTCATTCAAGTCTCTGCCCAAAAGATACTTTTCAGAGCGACCTTCCCTGGCCACTTAATCGACCACAGCACTTCAACAGATATAACAACCTGCCTTGATATCAAACACAAACACATAGACATACACATGCGTATGCACACACACACACAGAGTCAAAAAAAATGTATATGTGTTTTAAGAAGGAAAAACCTGTAATAAAGTTGAAACAATTAATTGATTCTGATAACAAAGGATGAATACAAGTCACGCTTAACTTCTGCAGTTTCAAAAGGTGCTCATGGTGGTTCCCATCAGCATCCAGACACTTCTGATGACGGTGAACGACCACAGGACTTGATGCTGTGCAAGGCTCCCCGGTCTTCCCTTGTGCACATTACACACAGGACCAGGCATCTCAGACTCATCACAAATGTGTGCAGTTGCCAGGGAAGCGCACAGCCTCCCTGGAGTCTCTTTTGAGGACATGAATCCTAATCATGAGTCACCTCCCAAAGCCCCATCTCCTAGCACTGCCACCACGCAGGTTGAGCTTCCACATGAAGGGTGGGGGGATATCACCCTTCATGGTGTTAAGGCTCCAGCAGCTTTACCCTCCATGGCTTGTTGAAGGTTCTGTCGCATAATCATATCTTCATTGTCGTTGTACTTCCACAACATTCTCAAATTTCAAACACCACTTCAAGATGGTCTTGCACTCCTCAAACGACAACTGTGCTTCTGCCATTTTCTTTGACTGTCCTGCCTGTCCCATGGTGACACTAGCATTCATTTGATGAATGCCACCTTTCGAGTGAATGTCATACTACACATTGCTACTGTAATTCAACTCAACTTTAGAAAGTCATACATACATAACATCGTTTAAAACGTGTATGCATTTTTTGGCACCCCCAGTGTGTGTGTGTGTGTGTGTGTGTGTGTGTTCACACACACATACATATCTTTTGTTTACATTATCTGTTTGCTACATAAGAACATATGGCTTACATGTTTTGTTTAGCTCAATGCCTGGCACAAAGTTGGTGTCAATAAATATCTGTTGAATGAGTTACTCAATCTGAAATTAACCTTTTTCAAGTCACATGGTTCTCTCAGATTGTAACAGAGGGCCACTTGGCCTTTCCACAAACGCTTCATTTGAGAGACTAAGCTACTGGATCATTTCTGAGAGTTAAACTTGTTTACCAGTTATCTTTTCCCACCTCTTTTTTTTTTTTTTCCCCAAACTGAAAATCTCAAAATCTTTACCACAGATTGCAATGGGCTTACTCTCAAAAACCTTCATGAAAGTCTGAGAATCTCACTGTGTTTACTGGCAAGTGACTCACTGACAATTATGCCATAATC
>CAUYQG010023333.1:0-15257 GCA_963574415.1 Tarsius wallacei | reverse complement strand
TCTAGTTAGGTTTCTCTGTATAAAAGGGAGGTGTCTGGGGCCTGGCTCGGGACCGACCCGCCTCACGGCGGCCTGCAGATCCTCGAAGATGACGGCGCGGTAATGGCGGAGCACATCCGGGACGCTGCAGGTGCGGAGCCGGGCGCGGCCGGGCGCAGACCCCAGCAGCGCCAGCAGGAGCGCCCAGAGCGCGGGCGTGGAGGGCACCTGGAAGGGACACCAAGTGGGGCTGGGCGCCAGGCCTCTGGGAGCTTCCAGCACAAGGATCAGGCCTGACTTTGGGCCACCATAGAAGGCGCACCCCTTGCCCCACAGGGTATCTCTGAGCGTATAAAACGGACAGGTCAAGGCAGGATACACCAGAAGAGACGACAGGCAGGCCTGCAAACCAGACAGCTCTCTGCTCCCTGTCAAGATATGCAGGTCAGTGAGTGAGGGGCTGGGGAGGCCATTTCACTGAGCCCTTTAGGACCCACAAAGAGATGGAGGAGACAGGTCCAGAGACAGGAAAGCTGGTATTGTGAGGCCGTGGGGATGGAGCAGCAACTTGCAGCTTACCTGGCTCTGTACAGCTCAGCAGCGGCTGGGAAGCTCTTGGGGGCTATGCCAGGAAGTTGCCCCAGTACAGCCTCAGCCCAGCCCCACGCCTCCCAGACACACTGGCCCCTCTGCATTCCCACAGCACAGGGGTTGCACACCTGCAGCTGTGCCCTCCCCGGGGGGCTGAGGCTACCCCACTCCCAACAGTTTTGCTGCAACCAGCCCAGACAGGGGCAAGGGCAAGAACTCAGAGTTCCAAGCCACACCCTGTGGGAAGGGGATGGCTGGGAAGACTCCCAGAAGTGACAGGGGAAGAAGGGGACCACCACAGCAAGCCCAAGCCAACAGCCAGGGTCCAACATCAGGAGCTTCCTCCCCCTGCCCTGTGCAACCCTCGTCCTCTCGGCCCCCACCAGGAAGGAGGGCCTGGCTCTCACAGGGAAGGAGCCCACACTGCAAGGAGACAGCCAACCGCCCCCAGGCTCCCAGGCCCCCAAGGATCCAGCCCCCAAACTGCCCTAGGCCCCCAGGCTGGAGTCAAACAGCAGCAGATTTGGGGCTGGAAAACTAATCATGTGAACCCGACCGAGATGACAGGACTCGACTCAGCTTCCCAGCCCTGGCAGGGGGCCTGGCCAGCAGCACCCAGCCCAGCCTGGAGCTGGGTGTCTGGGGGCTCCCCATGGAGCCCAGGGCAGCAATGGTTGGAAGAGCAGATGCAGTTTGCTGTGGCCCCTTCTTGACATCTGCCCCCCCACACACACACCACAGCAACTCGGTGGGTTTGGAATTGCCATCTCACCCCCTCTTCCTGCTGCAGGTCAGAGGTCACTGTGAGAACGAGTGCCTACCTCAAGCAGGCCGGCTGGAGTGGCCAAAGGGATGTCCAGCGCCTGCTGCATCCCAGGTGGCCTGTCTCCACCCACTCAGACCCAAGCACAGCCTCAGCCCAGCAGGGAGAATGAAATGGCTGGCACAGGAGACCCCTCTCCCCTTGCCCGGAAGACCCAGGCACACGCACCCACAGCAGCACAGTGACAGGAACAACCAGGGGATTTCCCAGCAGGGTGCAGGGGGACAAGCCGCATCTCTGGGTTGTGCTCTCAACCCCTTGGCCCAAGTAAGCCCCTCCCCAGAGGCCCGCAGCTGCTCACCATGAGCCTCTCAGGGTCTCGCCCTCCCTCACTCCCGCCAGCAGGCCGCGGACATGATCCTGGGGTCCTCGGATGGGAGTGCGCCTCCACCCCAGGTCCAGCACCAGCCAGCAGAGCTTCTCTGGTCAGGCAGCCTGCAGTGGGGCAGGCCAGGCAAGCCAGCAGGCGGAGGCGGCTTTTGAAGTTGGCTCTTCCAAGCGAAGGAGGGAGGGAACAGGAGAGGGAAGGAGAGGCCACGAGAAGGAGGGAGGGAGCAGGAGAGGAAGGAGAAGCCATGAAATCCCAGCCCTGCCCCCTCCCTCTCCCCACCCCCTATCCAATTACTTCAACTAATCTGACCCTGGAGCCCAGCAGCCACCTGTCCCAGGGGACCCAGATCTGCTGGGGGCCCCAGAGACCTGCTCTGTCGAGGAGGGGGCAGAGTGCTCAGGGGGCAGCAGGCAGTGCCAGGCCCAGCTGGGGGGCAGGGAGCCAGGTGAGACTGGAGCGGCCTCTCCCAGGGATCTGGCTGATGGGCAGAACCTGATGGGCAGGTGCAAATTCCCCTCCCACAGCTGTCCCTGCAGCCTGACATCCAGGGGGTCCTGCCCAGCAGTTCCCAAGATGCAGGATTTCCCTCCTGGGCTGAGGGGTCTCACCAGAGAGGTCACCGTCCCCCTCTACAGGGGAGGCTACTGCTCTGCCTGCTGTGCTAAGGAGCCTAGGTGCACTCGGTGACAGGTGGTGGAGTGAGGTACCTTGGAATGGAGCAGCCCCAGGATCCAACTCACCTTTAGTTTGGATGAAAAAAACCAGGTGAAGAGAAGCTAAGGTAATTTCCCAGGGAGAAAAGTCGGTGGTTCACATAAGCATAGTCAATGACAGGCTGACATGCCACAGTGGTCTGGTGAGATTACAATGCTATATTTCTATCGCACTTTTGCATGTTTGGATATGTTCAGACACACACACTGACTGCTGTTAGACTAGTCCACCGGATCCCGCACAGCAACTTGGGTCCAAGTGTACAGCGAGCACAGCCAGGTGTGGGGTACACTGCTGGCCTGCGTCTGTGCACACTAGCATGTACGCACAACCAAGACAAAGCCTTTCTCAGAGTGTGCCATCTCCACTGTTAAGACGCATGACTGCAAGTTGAACACCTCAGAGCACAGGAGAAAGCCACACACAGACAGGAGATGTGCACACATGGAGCAGATGCCCTGGGACTTTCCGAGGGTCCATGGGGAGCCTCCCCTGAAAGTGACCTGGAACATTTTATTCAGCTGATCCCTTGATGCCCACTTGGTATTGACTGTGCTTAGCGGCGAGGCCAGTGGAAGTGGCAAGAAGCTAGACCCATCCCAGGGCACAGGCCATGACAGCCCGGGGGCTGCAGCCAAGTCACTGCCCCTCCTGGGCCTCAGTATCCACATCAGTACAGGGGCAGGCTGGCTTTCAAACTCCAAAAAGCTGGAGGACTCTCTTCAGAGTACATTTCAAAACCCCATATGACTCCAGCTCTCCAAGATCAAAGGAGACCCCAGTTTTAATGGCAACTTGCAGGGAGCCCCAGCAGTCACTCCTCAGGATGGGCAGAGGAAGGCCTTCCAGATCCACAGGCCCTAACAACAAACAGCTCATGACCCCACATGGGGTGGCTGGGGCCATGCCCAAGGCTGGCCATGTCTGCGACACCCTAGAACCACAGAGAAAGTAGACCCACACCCCACTTCTGGCCTACCTTGATGCTGATAGGCGAGGCAAGTACCTGGCCAGGAGCATGCCTCAGGGCTCCCTGTCTCAGCCCACCTCGCCTGTCAGGGGCAGGCAACTACAAGGCTGAGCACAGGCCTCCACACAGGAGGGCTGAGCCAGCTTAGTGGCTACCCCCCATTGTGGCCCCCACCCCCTGCACCACAAGACACATGAGCCCTCCACTTTCTCATAAGGACATCTGGGCAGCTGCTCTCCAGAAGACAGATCCTGCTGGCCAGCCCTCTCATCCCACGTGACAAAACCTCTTCTCCTTGGCCAACCTGAAAGACTGTCCACCCACAGCCTTGGGGCCAGTCATGACCTCCAGCCACAGCCCACATGCCCCTTCAGAGAGAATGCACCAAGGCCCGAGGGATCCTTTTATCCACACAAGCTTCAAGACTGAAAGGAGGCCAGTTCCCCCAGGTAGTGCACTTTTCAACCTAGAGGTGAGGACGGTTACAGGTGCTTTAGGGTAAAACTGCTGTTAATAAATTAGCAAAAATAAATTCACCTACAAAAGTAAGAAAACCTCTTCCCAGTGACGTTTTCATTCACACATGCCCCTAAGAGGCCTACGGAGGACCCTGGGCACAGCTAGACCCTGCGGTTTGTACTCTGATGCTGGGAAGCCCAGCTGTCCCTGGACCAAGACCCCTACAGGCTCCTGCGAGTGGCCCCATGTGTCTCCAGATCTGTGACAGGGTTCCCCACATTCTCTAGCTGTCCTCCACACATGGTGTGCCCTGAACACCCATACTCAGTGCTTCACAGTGCTTCCTCTGTGAGACACGGCCATCTGCAAGGAGCCTCTGCTGACACAAGGACAGTGTGGGACAGGCCGGATTGGGGTGGCAGAAGCACGAGCCAGAGGGTCCCGGAGAAAACCAACAGGGCACCCACTCTGATAAATGACATAGAAAACCTTTAATAAAGGAGAATGTGGCTTGGAGCTCTTCCATGCTCTTCCCCGTGCTGCCCCAGCCCCGCCCCATGAAGACCAGCCCGTCAGAAGGCGTTCTTGATGCGGCCGGCCACCAGTACGAGAATCTCCCCGATCTTCCTCTGCCAGTTGGCGATGTCCTTGGACACGGCGCACCACAGCTCCCCATGGCGGGGTTCTGCGTTTTCACAGCGCTTCCTCACCTCCTCCTGCTGCTCCTGGGGGACACAGGCACTTCAGGAGGGCTCCCAGATACTCCCTGGACCTGCCAGCCCCATACCTGCCTGCCCCTGGAGATGAGGCAGTCTTTGGGGTGCTCCTCAGGGCAGCTCCTCCTCCCGGGGAGCCTGGACCCCCAGCCTCAGCACATGGGAGGAGCTGAGCCAGGCTAAGTCGGGGTCTCACACAAATGCCTCCAGTCCACTTTCTCTGAACAAAGGGTTTGCCAGATTCAACACGGGCTGGCTACCACTTCCGTTAAAGACCTCAGGATAGCCTGACTGCCCCTATGAGCATGGCTCTGATACACTTGGCTCCAGGGAGCAGGGAAAGCAGGGGCTGATGCCCAAGTTCAGATCCCAGAGACAGAACCCAATTCTTTTCCTGGGATCCCCACAGAGTGGACTAACAGGTCACTCAAAACAGATCAAGCATCTACATTTCAGAGCATGGGGCCATGAGGCTGCACCAGAAAACAGCTATGGGGCATGTGGAAGACAACATGCTCCCTCTAGACCCAGTGCAGTTATGCTAGCCTGGCATCTTATGGGGCCCCAGGGGCTAGTGAAACACCCCCTTCATCCCAGAAGGCTCTGCATAGGATGATCAGCAGGCCTCACCTCAGTGCCGTGCTGCAGCTCAAACTTGTAGAAGAAAGCCCAGGCATCCCCTAGGTCCGAGTCGATCTTCACAGTGCGGTGGAACCACTCCCTGGCCTTGGTGATCTTCCGCTCACTCCAAAACAGCCTGTTCCAGAAGAGGGGTGGTGGGAGCCAGAGTGAGAGGCTGTGAGACAGGGCTCACCTGCCTCACCTCCACCTGCTGCCCCGGAGGATGGCCTGAGAAGTGGGGCCTGCTACCTTGGAATCACCCCAGATCACTGCCCTGAAATCATTCTTCAAGGCTCTAACCAAACTGTTTAAACAAAAAATGCACACACAGAGAAAGATCTTGAGATTACTTAAAATTA
This sequence comes from Tarsius wallacei, assembly GCA_963574415.1. NCBI lineage: Eukaryota > Metazoa > Chordata > Mammalia > Primates > Tarsiidae > Tarsius > Tarsius wallacei. The sequence goes on along the minus strand of CAUYQG010023333.1, from coordinate 9,694 downwards.
TTGTTTTCTGGTCAGGCACAGTGGCTGCCTGAGCCCATGGGTTCAAGACCAGCCTGGGCAACTTGATGAGATCTTATCTCTACAATAAAATAATAATTAAAAAACTAGCCGGGTGTTATGGTGTGTACCTATAGTTCCAGCTACTTGGAAGGCTGAGGTGGAAGGATCACCTGAGCCCAGTAGGTCGAGGCTGCGGTGGCCAGGAGCATGCCACTGCATTCCAGTCTGGGCAACAAAGTGAGACTCCAACTCAAAAAAAAATTATTGTTTTCCTCTGGGCCAAATACAATGAGATGAAACTAAACCTGACAAAAAAATTAAGACTCCAGTTAGGCTGGATGTAGAGTCTCACACCTGTAATCTCAGCACTTTGGGAGGCTAAGGCAAGAGGATCGCTTAAACCCAGGAGTTCCAGACCAGCCTGAAAAACATAGCAAGTCTCATTTCTACAAAAAACTTTAAGTTGGCTAGGCATGGTGGCACACACCTGAAATCCCAGCTACTTGGGAGGCTAAGGCAGGAGGATCGCTTGAGTCCAGAAGTTTGAGGCTACTGTGAGCTATGATTACACTACTGCACTCCAGCTTGGGTGACAGTAAGACCCTGTCTCAAAAAAATAAGACTCTGACCAGGTGCAGTGGCTCACACCTATAATCCTAGCATTTTGGGAGGCCAAGGTGAGATGATTGCCTGAATTCACAACCAGCCTGGGCAACTTGGTGAGACCTCATCTCTACAATAAATTTTTAAAAAAATTAGCCAGGCATGGTGGTGCATGCCTATAGTTCCAGCTACTTAGAAGGCTGAGGTGGAAGGATCACCTGAGCCCAACAGGTAGAGGCTGTGGTGGCTGTGAGGGTGCCATTGCACTCTAGTCTAGATGACAGAGTGAGACTCCAACTCAAAATAAATAAATAAATAAAAGACTCTGATTAGGGGAAGTTCTGTGAAGCCTAATAAGTTTGCACCTCACAGACCAGCTGGGTCACTTGGCCCCACCCCACCTCCAGCAGCTTTCCCAGCAAACACCAAGAGGGGCTTTCGGTCAATACCAGGATTTGGGGCACACATGCCACGGTGCCTGCCAGACATACAGACACCTGAAAACTGGGCCTGAAGAGAAGCCACACTGGCCCACCATAAGACAAATCAGGGTGTGCATAGGGCCCCACCTGCGATGAAGGCCAGACTGTGGATGCTGGGCTTGCAGACAAGCCTGGTATGCCACGCACCCACTGCCTCCCTAGTTTCCCTCCTTCCTGTGGCTGGAGGCATGACAGCAAACAGACCTTACAACCAACCCCTAGCTCCAGGCAGCTGTTCAGGCTGGTCTCGGTTACCAAATGGAATCACTCCATGCTCTGATAACCTGATTGTTTTTTAAGCCTGTGGTATTCCTAATTGCTTGGTGTTAGATAAACTGTAATTTAAAGAGCACAAGCTCAGAACGTATACACACAAAGTGCTAGCTTAGGAACAGTGAGGAGTAACTTGTTTACTTTTGCAAAGCCTTTTATAAGGTTTTATGGCTGCCCTATCAGAGTGTCAGCATAAGCCACTCTTGGGGGTGGAAGGCAGGGCAAGATGAAGGGAGCCTCAGGCAGACGCAGGCTAGGGGCCTATGGGCCCTGAAGGGGAGGTGGCTGGGTGGGACAGTGAGGGCAGCTCACCACATCTCTGGAGACAAACACCACTGCCCATCAAAGGTGCAAAGGCATGAAGCAAAGTCAAGAACCCACTAGGGAGGCTGCCACCTGCTATCACTAGGGGTGGGGCAGACAGAGGGGAGGTTGGGCATGCCCCTGCCAGGCGAGAGGGCAGTCTCAGAGCAGCCCTGGAGCTCAAGCCAGAGCTCGGGACTCTTCCAACAACCCCCTTCATCCCAGTTGCCTCCCAGCCTCCGGGCCCATACTCAGGCCTACAAGGGAGCAATGCCTGTGGGTCAGGATGGCTGAGCTCCCTGCTGTGCCCAGCATACCACAGGCCTCTGTCCATGTGTGCACAGAGTTTGCACCCTCTGCCACACAGTCACACAAGGCTGCCCTCAGCTCCAGAGTCAGGTCCCCAAGGAGCCTCTGACCCAGCACCAGCAGGTCAGTGTCAACCACATGGTAGGAGGTCACTCACGGATTCCTTGCTCCCTCAAACCACATGTCCTGAGAGACACCTCTAGCATGGTCATCCCTGCACCCGACACACTGTTTAGGCTCAAGAGACACCTCTAGCATGGTCATCCCTGCACCCGACACACCGTTTAGGCTCAAGCTACCAGCTCTGGTTTATTTCTGGAGTCACAGAGCTGCAAGCATCTGACCTCTTGCCCTAATACAATGAAAATGTTTCTTGGCTGAAGCCCTTATCCAAAGGGGATTTCTTTGCTTATTGAATTCTGCGTAGACCAACATCAGCCATATGTCATGTAACGCAGGCCGTGTATATGCTAAAAAGTGGCAGAGACAAAGAGAATAGCCCCAGGAAGGGCCGAAGCACACTTGGGAAGCCCTGGGCGGGGGCGGGGGGGCCTCCTCACAGCCAGAGAGCCCCAGGGGATGCTGTCCCTCCCCAGGGGTTTTGGACAGAAGCCCAGTCAATGTAGCAGCACTTTCGTGTGGTCATCTCTGCCCGGAGACATGTCTACCCTGGAAGGTCACAGCAGAAGTGACAATAGCCCAGGACCAGGGGAACCATCCTGTTCTTGGGCACCTGTAGGATGACCAGGTAGGGGCAGACAGACACCAGGAGAAAGTCCCCCCAGGACCCCATGGGTCGGTAGTCCTGGGAGGACTCCCCACTCACTTGGCTACAGCCAGGAGCACGTGGGGGTCGTGCTCACACTTCTTCAAGGCATCCACACTCTTGGTCTTCCTCTGGGGCCTTGCTTCAAGGAAGATGGCTTCAGACCACAGGATACCTAAAATTCAGAAACAAAGTTCTGCATCTCAGCTTTTCACCTCTGGTTTCTGGAATGTGTCCAACCTGCAGATATTCTAACCCGGGACATACTTGGGCCACAGGTGGGGCCTCCCACATGCTGCCCACAGAGCCTGTGCAGGGGGAGCCAGAGGCCCACACAGCTGCCCACCCTGAACCACAGCAACTCTGTGGGCACAGACGGAACAACCTACTGGGCTTTATTCCTGCAGAAGCTTCACAGTTATGAATTCATCATAACAAAACAAACAGAAATGCTAGTAAAGAGTCACACAGAAAGAAATCTTAGTGGGTGCAGTGGCTAATGCCTGGAATCTCAATACTTGGGGAAGCACAGGTGGCAGTATCACTGGAACCCAGGAGTTCAAGGCTGCAGGGAGCTATGGTCATACCAATACACTCCAACCCGGGCAAAGAACAACTTTCTTTTTTTTGAGTCAGGGTCTCACTCTGTTGCCCAGGCTGGAGTGCCACGATCATATCTCACCAGTCTTGACTTCCCAGGCTCAGGCGATCCTCCTGCCTCAGCCTCCCAAGTAGCTGGGACTATAGGTGCACACCATCATGCTCAGCTAAATTTTTTGTAAAGATACAAGGTCTGGCTATGTTGCCTCGGTGGGTCACAAACTCCTGGGCTCAAGCAATCCTCTCACCTCAACCTCCCAAAGTACAGGTGTGAGTCACTGTGCCCAGCCCTCCGGTTTTGTTTTGTTGTTGTTGTTGTGTTTGTATCTGTTTCTTAAAGAAAGACAGTAATCTAAAAGCAGTATCGGATTAAAAATTAGAGAAAACCTAAGCATACAACAGTCAATAGGTGTGTGACATATCCACACAATTTAAAAAAGCTACTAAAAAAAATTACGTTCTTGAAGATTCAATAAAGATAGAAAATTCTCACAAAATGTTCAGCTTTAAGAAAAGGAACAAAACTAAAAACACAGCATGACTAACTTTGTGCAATAGTCTGAGTTGCAATAACACAAACATGCCAGGAGCAGAGATTCCTGAGTAGGGCCTACAGGTGCCATTTCCTCCTTTTTCACTCCAAATGTGTTTATACTGCATATGCATTACTTGAAATAAGTCAAATTTTAAAAGAAAAAGAAATGGTAGCACTTCAGTACATGAAATCACATTCTCCCATGCCGAAGTCAGGAAGTTAATTAAATGTCTTAGTGACCAAGTACAGGTGAAATTTTGACTGAAATGATTCACACAAACAAAAAATGTTAATGAAGTCGGCCTACAGCTCATCCCCACTCCCTCAGTAAGCACCACTCCCTGCTGAACCTGGAAGCCAGGAAGCACCCTTACCTGAGTTGGGGCACTCCTGCAGTGCCTTGGCCATGAGCGTGTTTGCGATGTTCTTCAGGCCTGCGCGGTACTCCAGTCGCACGGACTCCAACCTGAGGAGACAGTCCCCAGGATGCCCAACGGCCGTCCACCAACAGCCATCTACCAACTGTGTGAATTCTGGTAGCTTCTGGGAAGTCTTGCTTAAAAGGGCTCCCAAGCCAGTCACAGCAGCTGGAACTCCATTCTCTGCAGAGCAGAGCTCGTCTGCCAGAGAAGCAGGGTGCCCACGTGCCCGCCAGCCCCACCACCAACTGTCCCATAGTGAGACCTCAGCTCCTGACAATAGCCAGGTGATGGGAAGGTGCCAAGAATAAGCACAGACCAGCCTAGGGAGCCAGTGCCAGTGAAGCACCCAGGAGCTACCCTATCTGTAGCAGTGTCTGCCCCCAACTCCAGCCCTGCTGCCCAAGCTGGATAACATGCCTCCAAGAACCCAATGCTGCCTTCCTTGGCAAACTTCTCTCACCCCACAGGACCTTGCCATGCCATTCCTTCTTAGAATCGGCTCTTTGGGCCTCATCCTTCCCTCGTCCTAGCCAGCATTAGACCTCCCTTCCCTGGGCATCCTCTATCAGAGTACAAATTAACCTGCATCAACCATCTACAGGCCTGTTGCAGTGTCTGGGCCCAGCCCTCGTGAGACAGAGACCTAGACTCTTCAGGGCCAGCACCTGCCACCCTCACTCCCAGGAGCAGGAAGTACTGCACCAGCAACCCCACACAGCAGCAAGATGAGCATGGTCCGCCCAAAGGGCGACCTGGGTCTCCCAGGACTCACCACAGCCCAGGGTTCTTCGGGTTCTTCAGACGAGACTTCTCCAAAATGGCTCGTGCCCGGGTAAGCTGCCCAATCTTCTCCTCCAGTCGGGACAGCAAAAGCCACAGGGGTGTGGAGTGGGGACATTTCTTCAACTGCAGTCACCAAATCAAGTTAAGAGGGGAGGTCAGATGGTGACTACAAAGAACTGGGACATAGCTGTGGTTGGCTTCACACTGGTAGTGGGTGAGTGTCCAGGGCTGCCTATGTCTACGTGTGCACAAGATGTGTGTGGTTTATGAATGGGTGGTAGTGCTGTGTTCACACACATACAGAAGATGTGTGTGGTTTATGAGTGCATGGGTCTGTGTCCACACATGCAGAGGGTGTGCATCGTTTATGAGCATGTGCGTCTGTGTCCATGTGTTCACAGAATGTGTGTGGTTTATGAGTGTGTGGTGGTCTGCATCCACGTGCATTCAGGTATGTGCACAGCAGCCTGTGTTTCAGGTATACCATACCCTGTGCTTCCCAAATGCAGCATGTGCAACTTTGAAGAAGAAAAATTACAAGACTTGGAGAGGGGATCAGGGTTCAGGATCTGAGTGAGGCACCACCCACTGCCCTTTCACTTCCCTCAGAGTGAAGGGCTACGGACCCGCCCCAGAGGGCTCCATTCTGTGAGTGCCAGGATGCTGCAGCCCAAGTGCAGCCAAGGCTCACCCCCTGGTTGTAGGCATCCCGCGCCTTCTCCATCAGCTCCTCCTGCTCCTCGATCTGCCCCTTCATCATCCACAGCTTGGGGAAGCCCTCATAGTGCCGCAGGGCCTCCTCGCACAGCTCCTGAGCAGCCGCAATGTTGCCTAGCACCCACTCCAGCTTCACAGACTTCATGAACACCTGTGGAGCAGACACACCATCACGGGCGTCGGCTCCATGACCCACGCTTCATGCTATGGCTCACCCTCAACACCTGCATCTTGCTGTTCTCTATGTACTCTGAAAGCTCCTCATAGTACTCTGTACACACAGAGCAGGGAATTAGAGCCAAGTCACCAAGATGTGCTATGGCTGTCACTGCGTGAACTGGGTGTGGGTCTGCATGTGCACACCAAGCGCCCCAGGATGGCCCTGCCCGCCCGCCGCGCCTCACCCTGGCGGTGGGTGCGCTGCTCCGCGCCTTGGCCAGCAGCCTCCGGGCCCGCTCGTACTCGTTGTTCTCTGACTCCAGCTTCACGGCCGCCAGCCAGATCTCCTCGCTGTTGGGGTTGGCCTGGAGGGCAAGCAAAGCCGCGCCAGGAGGAGTCAGAACAAAAGGGACCAGGGCTCGATCACGCTAATCAAAAGCAGGCAGTCTGGGCACCAAGCCGGGCCTCACTCTGCTGCAGGACTGGTCTGGTCTGGTCCTAGCCCTTTCTGAGGAGATGACAGAACTGACTCTAGCCTGAGAATCCAGACTCACCTGAAAACACACAGGCCCATGCTCCCCCTCTAGAGAGGAGGTCCCACAGCACGCAAACTACAGCACAAGTGGGTAGAGCTGTCTTCTCCAGGACCCATCCAGCCAGACCTCTCAAAGCCCTAAATGGACCACTCATGTCCTACACGGGCGGACCCACCACACCCAACCTCACTCTTTCCCCTGAGCTTGGTGAAGAGAAACCAACCAGCCCAGTGTGTCCATATGGGTAGGACAGAAGGACGCCCAGTGTGTCGCCAATAGTGTAGAGAGGGCTCCCAAAGGCTGAGATGGGGCTACTGAGATCCAGGTTTGGCAGCCATGCAGGCAATGCCCTAGAAACCTCCCCAGGTCAGGGCTCCTGCCCAGACTAACCCTCACCAGCACAGCTGCCAGTTGGCCACAGAAGATGACCATATCACAAACCCGAACTGTCAGGGCTGTGGAAAGCTCCTGGACAGGTAGCAGCCACCAGGCAGATAGAGGGGGATGCTGTGACTACTCAGGAACAACGCTATCTGCTCTTGGGTTCTCTTCAATAGGCAGCTGAGAGCGAGAGGCTCAACCCAGGCCAGTGCCCTCTCTGGGTATTTACTCAAGGAAGGACATACTTTATGACATTAGTCTGGGTTACAATAACAGATTGACATTTATACAGCACTCTATAGTTTATTAAAATGATTTGACTAACACCATATTGTCATAAAGTATTAAGATATTACACCTGACAATAAAAACAAGGCACCTAAAAAAACCTGCACATGTCACGACCACAAGGCACCATCAGCCTGGCTCAGTGCAGCTACCTAAATGCAGCTCCACCCACTCAATGGTCCCTGCCGGCTCCCAGGGCCCTTGTGGATCCCATGTTCTGTGTTCTGGAACCCTGAGCCTAGGCCACACTGAGTGGTTGGACCAAGGGAGTGACCAGCTGCTGAGCTGTCTTTCTTGTTTTCAGGCCGTCTTGTGGCCCTGGTTCCCACGAAGCAGCCCTGGGCTTTGGTGTACCCTGACCAAGTTGTGTGTACACGGGGAGCTCTCAGGCCTCCCAGCACAGATGACCCTCACCCACCTGGAAGGCCAGAGCCAGGATGCTTCTTGCCGCAGGCACATCCCCTGCCAGCCACTTGGACTTGGCACCCATGAGCCACAGCACCTCTGCTTTGGGGCAATGGGCCACAGCCCTCTGCAGGAGTGCTTCCAGGGACTCCCTGTAAGACAGAGGGCCATGGTCACCAGGGCCATAAACAGCCACAGCACATATAGCCATGGCAAGAGTGCCAAAAAGACAGTTATTGCTCCAAAGTTCAACATTATAAATGATTTACCAGATTTTACAATGGGGAGACTGTGGGGAAATCTTTTCTCTCCATAAAGGTTCTAAAATCAACTACTGAAGAGGGTTCCACAAAGCAACGCATTGTTCAAATAGCAGAGTCATAGAAAGGAACTTCACAAGACCCTTTTACAGCCGTGTGTGCTGGAGGCAGCAATAACTTCGTGGCTGTGGCAGGGAAGGCCTTTTCATCTTGAACCACAGGGTACACCCTGGACCCATCAACAAAGATTATGACCCCAAGTATTCTGGCATCCAAAAAAAAGGACCTTATTGGAAGAAAATTACTTTAGGTCACTACTGAGCAGGAAAACTGCCAGTCTTGGGCACCAAATATAAAGCCCTGGACTCTCATGAGGCCACTGACCCTCGGTCACGTCACCTCGCACCAATAATTCTTGTGAGCCTCAAGGCGCATGGCCACAGGACCAAGCAAGTACACAACATCACCCTGCGTGCAGTGAGGTCCAGCAGATCCTTGGCCCTGCTGCCTCCCCTGCCCCTCTGCAGAGAGAGCAGGACAGGAGAGGCCCTGCCCACTGAGCCCAAGGGTTAAGGGCAGCAGTTCATACTTGGGTCATGGGCCCAAGAGAAGAGGCCCTAGCCCACACCTGAAACCACCCTATTCTGCACTTAGATGGTCCCAGATGACCTTCTACGGGGAGTGCCATCAGGCCCATTCCAAACATCCCCAGAGGAGTTAATTCCAAAACACCAACCCAGTTGGGGGGCCAAACCTGAGCAGCACCATGGAAAGATGCCCTGAAGAGACTGAGCCTTAAAGCAGAAGAAACAAGGGCCCCACAATGCCTGCTGCAGCCCCAATGAAACCAGCAAGCCCTGTCCTCGCCTGGCTCAGGGCAGCACCCAAGGCCCGGGGAGGAGACAGACTGAGGGTGCACAGGGACACAAGCCCAAAGCCCTTGAGAGCTACCCATTTAAAACAAGAAACTGCAATGCCTAATTCAATCAGCATTTATAGCCAATAAGGCAGATCCGAAAGGTTTTTTCAATTAAAGAGTACAATGAAAGAAAATTGTCAAGGACCTCCTCTGAGCACAAAACCAAGCCAAAACTCAAAGCCAGCAGGGCTTAAATAGAAAACACGCCTGCCTAGACCCAGATGCTGCGCCGCCCACTGTTGTGGCCAGTGCTCAGGACAAACATGCGGGTCCAAGCCTCAAGCCTGCACCCTGGCCCCACCTCAAGCCACAGAGCACTTGAACAGGACAGCTCCCTCCATGCCTCAGTTTCCCGACTATAAAACAGTAATAATTCTATCCCAGAAGGAACTATAAAAACAGATCCAGTTGCAAAGTGCCAAGTGTCATAAAACTTTCTGCCTGCCATCGCAGACGGGCAGACCTCACATGAGCACACCAGAGAATCTGCAAAGATGAAGTTTTAAAATCAGCGTGGTAGGCCAGGCTCGGTGGCTCAGCCTGTAATCCCAGTGCTTTGGGAGGCCGAGGTGAGTGGACTGCCTGAGCCTGCGGGTTCGAGACCCGCCTGGGCAACTTGGCGAGACTTCATCTCTACAATAAATCAAAAATTAGCCGGGCGCGGTAGCGCGTGCCTGTAGTTCCAGCTACTTGGAAGGCTGAGGCGAAAGGATCACCGGAGCCCAGCAGGCCAAGGCTGCAGTGGCCGGGAGCGGCCACTGCACTCCAGTCTGGGTGACAGAGTGAGACTCCGACTCAAAAATAAAATAAAATAAAATAAAATCAGCATGGTACACTGGGCATAGTAGCTCATGCCTGTAATTCTGGCACTTTGGGAGGTGGAGGCGAGAAGACTGCCTGAGCCCAGGGGTTTGAGACCAGCCTGGGCAATTTGGCAAGGCCCCATCTCTAAA
>CAUYQG010023332.1:0-41612 GCA_963574415.1 Tarsius wallacei | reverse complement strand
CAAAAAATTAGCCGGGCGTGGTAGCGCGTGCCTGTAGATCCAGCTACTTGGAAGGCTGAGGCGGAAGGATCGCCGGAGCCCAGCAGGTCGAGGCTGCGGTGGCCGGGAGTGGCCACTGCACTCCAGTCTAGGTGACAGAGTGAGACTCCAACTCAAAAAAAAATAAAAATAAAAATAAAAAAAATAAACATAGAATAGAATAGAATAGAATAAAATAATGGGCTGTCACAGTATAAAAGAATTGCTGAGTAATTAATTGAAAATAGATATGTGCTTTAAAATACATTGTAACTATGGGTATAAAGCTGGATGTTCATATCAAAATTTATTTTGCAAAGAACAATAATATTCTGAATCAAAAATCCTAATATGAATAAAAACTAAGGATGGATAATAGAAAATGAAAGTGTGTCAAACTTCTTGTCACATAAGGTCAGACAATTAAGTTCATGAACTCATCCTAGAAAAAGTACCTCGTTGCTGAATATCACTATGGTCACCTTTGAAGTACTTCCCTTGGAAGCTATGCTCTAATGCCAGCACCTAGTCCATCCATCAAAGCAATTTTGGAACTCTTTTTCTGAAATGTCCATCAGAGCTGTCACCATATGACCCTTGATGTCCTGAATGTCATCAAAATGTTTTTCTTTCAATATTTCCTTTATTTTCAGGTAAAGAAAAAAGTCACTGGGGGCCAGATCCAATGAGTAGGGAGGGTTTTTCAATACAGTTATTTGTTTACTGGCTAAAACTTCCCTCACAGAGTGTTGTGTGAGCTAGTATATTGTCATGGTGCAAGAACTCCTTTGGGATCATTTTTGCACACAACTTTCTCATGACAAGATTTTCAGTTAAGATTGCTCTAGCTGGGCTTGGTGGCTCAGCCTGTAATCCTGCACTTTGGGAGGCTGAGGTGAGTGGATTGCCTGAGCCTGCGGGTTCGAGACCCGCCTGGGCAACTTGGTGAGACCTCATCTCTACAATAAATCAAAAAATCAGCCGGGCATGATAGCATGCGCCTGTAGTTCCAGCTACTTGGAAGGCTGAGGCGGAAGGCCTGCCGGAGCCCAGCAGGTCGAGGCTGCAGTGGCTGGGAGCGGCCACTGCACTCCAGTCTGGGTGACAGAGTAAGACTCAAAAAAAAAAAAAAGATTGTTCTGTTTCTCTATTGATGTTTACTTGGTCTACTATGCTTCTCACAGTCAGCTGATAATTTTGATGCACAATTCGATGAATTTTTGCAATGTTTTTATCAGTTCTATTCATTATTGACTGTCCTGAATGCTTTTTATCAGTGGTGCTTTCTCCCCTCAGAAAAACATTTAATCCATTTGTATATTGCTGTTTTCTTCATGGCATTATCCCCATAAACTTTAACTAACATGTCCCTGATTTTACTTCTACTTTTGCCAAGTTTAAGAAGAAATTTAGTGTTTGTTTGTTGCTCTAAGTCAAAGTCAACATTCTCACGTTGACAGCTCTGATGGCCATTCCAGAAAAACAGTTCCAAAATTGCTTTGATGGGTGGACTAGGAGCTGGAATCAGTGCATATCTTCCCAAGGGGAATAAAAGGTGACTGTAGTGATAGTCAGCAATGAGTCATGTAGCACTTTTTCTAGGATGAGTTCGTGAACTTGTCAGACCACACACACACACACACACACACACCACACACACACACACACACACACACACACACACATATACAGATAGATATATACACATACACACAAGATACCATTACCTTTCTGACTCTTTTTGGGGTAATATATAGGCTAAAGTGCTTTTGTAAAATTATAACAACAAAACTCTAAGGTAGAATGAAATATAGGATATATGCTTTACACAGCTCTGATGATGATAAAAGCCCTGGCTGGCATCTTGACTGCAATCTGCATAAGTACCCAGCTAAATGACTCCTGGATTTCTGACTCACAGCAACTGTGTAAGGAAAGTGCTTATTGCTTGTTATTGGCTGAATTGTGTCCTCTCAGAATTCATATGATGAAGTCCTAATCCCCAGTACCTTAGAATGTGACTATTTGGAGGTAGGACCCTTAAAGAGTTGATTAAGTTAAAATGAGGCCATTAGGGTAAGCCCTAACCCAATCTGGCTGGTGTCATAAGAAAGACAAAATGTGGACACACAGAGATACCAGAGATGCACACGCACAAAGGAAAGAGCATGTGAAGGCACAGCAAGAAAGTGGCCAGCTACAAGCCAAAAATTGGCACACCTCCAACACTAATTTCCTAGTTTAAACTGCCTGAAAAGAAAATTCCAGGAGTCTTTTGGGCTTTGTTGTTCCACCTTCAAAGACTGTGTAGAGGAAGTAGTAGAAAATACATCTACTAACAGGAAGTACTTTTAATTCCTGACAAATTTCACTTTTAAAAAAGAAACAGGAACCAATTGGAGTGGGAGTCAAGGGAGAGTGGCCGGAGAAGCTGTGGAGCACACCTCCAGGCCTAGACAGAGGGACCCAGCGCACCTGGCTCACCAGCAGGAAGGACCTTGTGGAGATTTATGGCCACTGTAAACGTGGCAAGCACAAAATCTCAGTTCCCAAATTAACTGCCATCTATTTTTTTGTGACTTCTATTCTGATCTCCCATTCTCCTTGGACCCAAACAAAATATCAATCACAGTCCATGTGGAGAAACATTTGAATCCCAAGGAGCTAACAATGCTAAAACATAGGGTGCAGGGTCAGAGATGCAGGCTTTGGTGTTCTCTGGTCACTCAGCACTACTCAGGCATCTCTCATTCATGATCCATCAGGAAGGGGGTCATCCAAGTTTGCATCTGCCTGGACTATAGGCCCCATGAAGCTTCAACATCTAAGGACTTGAAATTTCCCCAGAGCCTTGGCTGGGAAGCAGAGAACCAGGCCTATTACCCATGCTCTAGATAGCAATGCGCAATGCACCCTTTGCTGTTCTCTCCAGCCCTAGCCCAGGGGACTCTGTTGTACCTGGGGAGTTAGAAAGGGGGTAGGGAGTGGGAAAGGTATTAAGTTAATTTGCAAGGGCTGCAAACTGCAAAATACCTCCAACTGAGTGGCTCAAGCAACAGAAATGTGTTCTATCCCTGTTCTGGAAGCCAGATCTCTGAGATCAAGGCGTGGGCAGGGTTGGTTGCCTCTGAGGGCTATGAGAGAGAATCCATTCGATGCCTTTCTTCTGGCTCCTAGTGGTTTGCCTGCAGTCTTTGCCATTACTTGGCTTGTAGAAGTAGCACCTTGATCTCAGCTTTTATCTTCACATGGTGTCTTCACTACACTCGGGTCTATCTCAAACTCCCCCTTTCTGTAAGGATACCAGTCATGTTGGATTAGAGGCCCACCCGACTCCAGTATGACCTCATCTTAACTGATGACATCTGCAATGGTCCAATTTCCAAATCAGGTCACATCCTGAGGTACTAGAGGGTAGGACTTCAACCTATGAATTTTTTGGGGGGGACACAATTCAATCCATAACAAAGGGGAGGGCAGTCCATAGGGAAAAGGAATTATTTTCTCTCTGCAAACTCTTGCTTTTCCTTAGGATTTTTATCCAAACATTTTGGCTATTCTGGAGGGATATCATTCCTTTAAACAATTTAGGGTTTTGGAAACCAAGGCAAGGACCTGCCCTCCATTCTGCTTTCTGCCCTATTGCATCACTTCTTTTAGCAACAGCTCAGTTATTCGAATCCAAGCAAGAGGAAAATGGAGGGAAAAAAATCAATAAACCAGTCAGTATTTCAAAAAGGCAATTCTTCCAATTAAGTACACATTCCTTTTCCTTGAGCACTGAAGAAGTCTAAAGCCAGAGAGGCTAGTGGGGGAGGATAGGGGACTCAGGATCTTGCTTCTGTCCTCTTTGGAGTTAAGAGTTGGCAATCAGCAGCCATTCCCTTAGCAAGTAAGAAGAAAGGAAGCAGCTTTTTAAAAAACACATTTATGTTAAATTTGTACAAAATCTTTTCATAATTCAGAATTAGCTTAGGCATGTTTCAGACGCTTCTGAAACAGAAGTCTCAACTCCAAACCAATAGCAATAGTTTATTTGATTGGTGGAAGGACTAGAGAGGGCCTCATGATCCAGGATGAATAGATGGTTATTGAAGAAGACAGAACCCCACAGACAGAGGCAGCATTAAGTCAAAATTTTTAAATTATCTGTCACACATATTAAACGGCTCACCAGACCAACAGAATATCCATATCTTGCTGGCATTTTACCGAAGCTTCCACATAGAGACAGCACAGAATGAAAAGCTCCATAGACTTCAGAATCATATTTAAAATAATTTGATCCCTTATATTAAAAATCACAATTAAAAACTAGCCTCTATCCAGTGTAGTCTCAGTCTCCACACCAACATGTATCTATCTCCTGCTGTCAGAATGCCACCTTCCTCCGCACTCAGTGGTCATGATTCAAAGATTACAATGAGTGTGTCAAATCAGAACATAAAACAAGCCAGGAATTCATGGGCCCAGAGAAGGGTAAAGGACTCGCCCCATACAGCAGCTAAGCAGCCCAAGTACTCTATCCTTTCCCAAACAGAATCAGATCTGAGCTGCAGGCAGTGAGGAGGAGGGAAAGGCTCTGCATTGTCCACTGCCTCAGATGGTTTCTTGGGTGTTCCAAGTGGGGATAGTTGTTGTCTCCCAATAGGACAGTCAATTCCCTGAGGACAGGACCTCCTCCCTCCTAGCCTCCCTCACAGCAGGGTCCAGCCCACGTGTGAGCACAGAACAGGTTCTGAATAAAGGAAGGAAGGAAACTAGCATGTACTGAGCACCTACTATGTGCCAGGTACAAAGCCAGGACAGGTACTTTCATGTAACCCTCACAACAGTCCTGTGAGGTAGGATCATCATTCCCACTTTACAGATGTGGAAACAAAGGCTCAGGAAAGAAAATTTGCCCCAAGTGACATAGCTAGTAAGTAGGGGACCATCCATTTGAAAACCCAGGTCTTCTTACTCCAGGGCTCTTTCTAATTCTTATATAAGCCAAGGGTTTGACAGTGAATGAGTACCCTAGCTCCAAGAGTGTTGGTCTGGAGCTCAAACATGAGATCCCCTTGAGCATGTAGGGTCAGCCTTGAGATTCCAGAGGCCTGGATTTAGGCTCTCTGGCTATACAGCATGACTTTGTGATCCTGAGCAAGCCATTTCACCTCTCACATCAGGAAGCGGACCAGTCCAGTTGGGTTCCCTACCAAAGACAGGGGACTTAGCAAAACCATCTGGTGAGCATGTTTGCAAACCACAGTGGTCCAGTCTCTGGCCAGAAACACTGATATTGCTCCATTTCAGGGAAGGGGTGGAGGGCATAGCAATCTGATTTCATATACCTCACACCTGGTAAGAATCAGTTATAATCTCCAAAGTTCTGAACTCTGAGAGTGATATGTCCTAGGAAACCATGCCCCTCAATCCCTGAGAGACCTCTTGCAGAAGGCCCATGAGGTCAAACAAATTGGGGTCAGGATATTTTGAAAGCAGAAAAGGCTTAAAATTAATTTGGGAGGGGAAAACTACTTTTAAAGGCAGGGGAAGGTGGTGGTTAGGAGAGGATCTGGGGTAGGCATTAAAAAGAAAGTTGGAGTACAGTGTGCAAACTCAGCTGGTAGAATAGGGTGAGGCTGACTGAGCTTGGAGGAACCAGGTTTTTGGGATCTGACTTGGCTGCACTTACTATCTCAGACACAGGTGAGGGGTTTCCTCAAAAACCAGATTGAGTCTCAGTCCAGGTAGGTCTTAGAAAGTATATAGGAGAAAAGCACAACTCAAATGACTCAGACAAAATCTGTTTGCCATGTTTCTCCTCTTCCTCTAAGACCCACTCCAATACCCCCAGCACTATGAAGCCTTCTCTTACCCACAGGAAGTACACAGACAGTAAGTCCATCTTTCTATAAGTCCCTGGTACATGGAGTACACTGAACTCTAACTGCCTGTTTAGATGTCTGTCTCTCCCATTGAACAGTGAGCAACTTGAGGACACAGAGTGTACTCTTCTATACCTTTCATCTCCACATGCAGAGGAAAGGTGGGCTAATCAGGACCCTTTGCCCATGAGCGCCCAGGCTAAGAACTAGCCCAACCAGCCAGAGTGGTAGGAACGTGTTTCAGGGTGAGAGCCTCAGGAGCGACTTTGCTCTGGAGGAGTTGAGCACGTTTCCAATGCTCTGTATCACTTACCTGCCCCCCAGAGCCACGTCGCTTTGGGCACAGTAATAATTTGGGGAAGTTTCTTTAAAACATGACACCTAGATACCGAGAAGTGCAGGCGCAGATTTTAATACTGAATGTTGGTTTGTGAAAACGACATCATTCAGTTGAGAAAAACAAAGCCCAGCTTTGGTATCCCTGGCGGGAAAGGTAGATCTTGCATCACCTATGTGGAAAGTGGGGAGGACGCTGTCTGGAAAGAATGCTAGGGGTATGTGCACATGTGCGATGGAAGGCTCTAGGCTTATATATTCTCTGCGGCTATAGGAAGGCTGGGCCTGGTTCCTTTCCCTGACTCCTGAAACCCAAGAGCTCTTGCTGACAGAGACCCCTGGAGTACAAGAAGCAGACTGGGATAGTTCAGGAAAATGGTCTTCCCAGGCTGGGATGGCCAAGAGACTAGCCATAAAATGCCTGATGGAGAAGATGAGGTGGCTGGCCAGGGCCTGTGCTCAGCAGCAAATGGTCCGGAAGCCAGGCAATGTGGCTTTTCCAAGCAGGTAAATGTCCTCATCTGTGCCCTCATTGAGGTACTTCACCAAATTCTTCTCATAGAGCAGTGGGTGGTAGGCACCCATCGTGCAGGCGCTGTCGAAAAACTTCTGGTAGTAATAGCACACGTCAGTCTTTCGCCTGGATGGGAGGAACTCGTAAATATCCACCTGGTCACACAGCGTCATCATGATAATGATACCTGCAGAGGGGAGCAGAGGTGAGTCATGCCCAACAACCCACCCAGGAAATCCAGAGCTCTGTCTAGTGGGTGGTCCAGCAGCCCATCACCCCAAATTTAGAGAGGAGTCCATCTGGAGTTTCTATTAATTACTGTGATTCCCAATCTGAGTTCTTCTGGCAAGTTAAGCCCAGCAGCATGCCCCTTAGGGTGCAAGTCTGTTTGAGCCGTACGCATTTTGTATCCCCAGCACCTAGGCCAGGGAACAAGTCCCCCCTAAACACTAGCAGATTAAAGGACTCGATCAATGAGCCAACGACTGCATCAGCAGAATAAGCTATACAAAGAAAGAGGACAAGACTACTGAGCCGATTGAGGAGATAATGCCAACAAGTGGAGTTAGCACTTTCTAGCACTTTTATATTCTGGAGAGCCTTTTGGACAGTGCAATTTGAGGGAAGGTTATACCTTACACCACATTCAGGAAGCAGTGTGAGGAAGGGAAGACTTTTTTCCTTAGCTGGGACCTCTTCTTTTATGGTCTGTAGTGATAGACTCTGCTCACTCAGGCAGGGAGACTGTGGCCCAGGGTAGTGTTCTTTAGGGGGACTCTTGCCCAACTAAGAGGCAGGAGACTTATGCTACCACTACACTTGTTCCCAATGGCTGAGTCACCAGACAAGACAAACATAGTCCTCACCCGGAAGGAGTTTGCAGTCTAGTAGGGGAAGTAGGCAGACACATTACACAATAGTGAATGGCTGGGGCCATTGTCTAGAGCAATGGAGAAACTACAGTTGATTGCTGTGTAGAACTGGCCAAGGCTGATCAAGATAGACAAGATGTCCCTCCTCAGAGCACTGTTTTAATGCTAGCTTCACACTAACCTGCTCAACCGCCCTTGCCACCACAGTTGTTTGAAGCACATAATAGAAAATAACCAGATGAACTTAGGACACCTCACCCCAGGGGACCCTTAAATAGTGAAAGTTTTCTCCTACATCCCTACACTACTGTTGCTACAAGAGACCCAGGATGGAGGACTGCTGTGTGCCTCACTCTGATCACCCTGCCTAGCTTGAGGATTTGTGAATAATAAAAACCTCTTATGCTCTCACATTGTGGTTGTGTTATTGGAGCCATGCCTGCAATCCGACCATTGACAGCGAGGTCACCCCACAGGGACCCATGCAGGTGAACCACCTGCTGGTGTTCTTCTGTTTGGGCCTCTGGTAGATTCTGAGGACAGTAGCTACCAGCTAAGTTAATAGAGAAACTTGAAGAGTTTCATTCAAAACAGCCATCCTGTGGGAAAGGAGTCCCCTAGGGGAGGGGTGTCTATATGCACATACAGATCCTGGAGCCCCATGGAAATTGCCCATTGGTCCTGTCTAACACAGACCATGAGGTGTAGAGACATGGCCAAGAGAGTCTCTGGCCAGCATTCAGGACCTTCCATACTCTGACCCTAGCCCCTGATCAGCTCCCACAGCTCTGTACATGCCCCCATATCAAGTCAGGAGTCACTAGGGTGAACAGATAGAGATAAGAGGGGCATTATGGATATTTCCTCTGCTCAGGTTCCAATATAACTCTGCACAGTGCTGTTACTCATCCTGTCTTTATGCAAATACTTGATATTTTGTTCATCATACTTTTTGCATTCATTGTGATTTTTAAAGATATTCTATTGAAATATTATTTATCTTGCTTTTTGAGTGTTGGGGTTGTACACTTGAGACAAGTGTATTGCTGAGGCCCAGACCTGCTTATGTTTTGCTGCCTGTCCCTCTTGTTTGTGCATTTCCTTCACTCTCTCCACCTGTCAAATCATCCCCACTCCAAGGCCTAGCGAATGCTACTTCCTCCATGAAGCTCTCTCTGACTGTCCAGATAGAAGGAGATCTCACTCCTGTGACACCAGATGGTCTCTCCTGGTACAAATTATACATCATCTTGGACACCTGACTGAACTTCCCCATTAGACACCCTAAAGGAAAATAATTATATCTTATTTATCTTTGTCTTTTAAATAGAACTTGACACAGTTTACAAGCAGAGCAGAATCCTAGCAATTGTTTGGTGAACAAACGAATGACAGAATTAAGACTCCAGAAGAAAGCTAATCTCTTCTAGAAACAAACAGACAAGATCTTTCCCCAGACACGGACTCACCGAGCATCCCAGAGGACGGAGGATTTGGCTGAATCGATTCTGGGGCGATTTCTTGAAGTATATCCCACAGTTCCCAAGGCATTTGAGGTTTGAGGATGTAAAAGGGCTGATTGGGGTTCAGCTTGCGGTAGCTCTTATAGTTATTAAAGAAATTATAGTCCGGATTCCGGTACCACTGAAAAAGAAGGAAGTGGTCTTTTTCAAGGTACAAATGTGCCAGTGCCAGTATTCCCCCAAGGGATCATTCTCATCAGAGGACCTGGGGAGGGAAAGGGATTAATGTAGGGTCCTGAGGCACAGCCCATGCCTCAGAGCAGATTCCAGGTCTTTCCTCCAGATCCTGGCTCTCACTGGAGAGCAGGGTGGGGCCTAGCATGTAGCTCATACTTATGGGGAGCTTTAAGTTGAGGTTGGTGACCTTGGAGCAGCATTAGACTTCAGGATCACAGAGTCTGGAAATCATGCCAAGGCTGAAAGGGGCCCCAGGCACCATCAAAGTCCATCTCTCATTTTTCAAGCCGATGAGGCACAGGTTGCCATACCTGTGGGCTCAGCATCCTTCTTCTGACCCAGGCAAATTTGAGCTCTAAGTGAGATCAGTGCAAAACTGAAGAAACCGAGGAGGTGAGGGGGCCAGGGATCACCAGAGCCCGACACCTATTGGTAGATCCAATGAAGAATTAATGTGCCAGGAATAGTGCTCTCTGCCCCTCTTTCTTAAAGCCATTTTCTTGAGGCCTTTGCAGCCCATGTTAGGGAGAAGCCAACTGACATGCACAACAGTGAAATGACTATTCCAGAGAGGCTAGAAGCCAGCAGGCCTGCCACTGAAAGATCTGGTGTTGCCAATCTGCGTCTTCTGCTTAGTAAATCAAGTTTTGAAAAGGGAGACACTCCACATTCCAATTTCCCCATCTTGTGAGGCAGAAGCAACCATGCCACCATCTACTTCCTTATATTGGTATGAGAGTGAAATGAGAATTCTGGAAATTGGAAGTGCAGAACAAAAGTGTCATGATATTATTTATAATAGTAATTACTCTCAATTTCTGCAGAAATAATTGCATTCATGAGCATGATCTACCCCAGATGGGGAGAAATCCAGCCACTATTACCCCTAGTACACACCATAATTGGGAGACAAATACTTGGCAATGCAGGGCAGAACATAGGGACAGGAACACTTCTGAATCTGCTAGTCCAGATGACGTAGGATGCCCTAAAACTCACAAAGCCAGACCCCAGGGATGATGGCCCAGCTCAGCCACAACTTTAGAAACCTAGGACCTCAGGAAAATCTGCAGGCAAACAGGAAACTCCATTCTCATTTCCCATGGACACCCACTTACCTTTGGAATATCTGAATGGTATACAGCTGGGTCCCACACAATCAGGATTCCTTCACTGTACAAACTGTCTTTGAGGAAGCGTTTTTCTGTGGTGATCAACTGCGGAAGGAAAGAGACAAGCTGTCACTTGGACATTTACATGCAAATATTTGGCACACAGTAATACCTAACAGATCACCTAAGGTCCCACAGCCCCCTGTGAGGCTTCTAAGTTAACTTCAGCAAGAAGGCAAAGATGGCAGCCTGCACTGTGTTCACCTGAAAGCACATTTATCACAAGCCGTAAGTCATAAAGCAGAAAGGGTATCCCTCAGGCTTTGAGATTTTTTTTTTTTTTGAGTTCTTAATCTGTCGCCCAGACTGGAGTGCAGTGGCCGCTCCCGGCCACCGCTGCCTCAACCTGCTGGGCTCCAGCAATCCTTCCGCCTCAGCCCTCCAAGTAGCTGGAACTACGGGCGCACGCTACCACTCCCGGGTGTGGTAGGCTTTGAGATTATTGGGGTGTGTGTGTGGTAGGCTTTGAGATTACTGGGGCAAAGGTACAGTGAAAACAGCACGGCATCCTAATCCCTTGGAGTCATACCTTGTAGAGTCATACCTTGTGATGAATGGGGTTTTAGACTAGAGTCTCTTTTATCTCATATAACCAAAATTATCTCAGGAAATCTTTTCAATCATTTACAAGGTCCAGTACACAGTATGTACACATCATGATGGAAACTAATATATCATCTCTCACAAAGGTCAGTGTAGCCAATGGTTTCTGCAGCATTGACATGGATCACTGTGGATGAGTGCCAAAAGAAGTTTGTGTGGAAAGTCATAGTGAATACAAACATATGCATCTTCCAACAGAAGACTTTCACCTGGCTGGTGAGATGTTCATGTGTGCCTGCTGGGGGGGGGACCAGCCACAGCCTCTCCCCCCACATTGACTCCTTTGCTGGCCTGCACATGGGTAGTTACACCTGTCTGGCTCAAACATGAGTGTGACAACCCTGCTTGAACAATTTTACAAAATGCATCGAGTCATTTTTTTTAAAAAAAACATATTTATATATTTATACTTCTTGACTCAATAATTCCAGATTTGGGAAGTTATCTGTAACAAAAAATTCAAATTTGGGGGTTAATTCAATTATTAAAATAAGAAAAGTGTGGTAGCAGAAGGAAATATATATTGGCCTTGGATACAAAGAGATCCAGGTTCAACTCCTGGCTTTACCACTTGTGACCATAAGCAAATTGGGTAATCTCATGAGGCTCTCATTGTCTTATCTGTGAAATGGGAACAACACACTTGCTTTTCTCTCTCAAATAGAAGCTGTCCTGAGATCAAATGGAGAACATGAGTGAATGGGAAAGACAGAACGCTAGCCCCAGAGTCTTAGCAGTAAAGAAAGCCATATCCCTCTTAATAAAACCAAAAGTGATGTATGAGATAACCTGACAGACATCCACCTTAAAAAGCAGATGGGAGATGATGCTGCCCAGGTGAAAACTGAGAAGAATGGCAGAAATCAAATCAAGAATTGACTGAAAATTAAAGCAAGAATCACAATAATCTCTCCCAACCTCAATCTCCATAATCAAGGCTGAGACCTAATCAGTGTTACTGCAGTATCTGAAAACAACTATGAGAAGGGAGGTGGTCTGTGTGTAACCCAAAGAACAGCAACCGACCACAGGCCTCTAAGATCACTGAGCTACCCCCATTCCAAACCTTCCTACAGATTTAGGAAGTTCCTGGAAGCCTGAAGAATATATTCCCTTTCCTCAGTATATCTTTGAGATGAGAAATATTGGTAGTGAGCCCACTTTGGCCAGAGATTGTGTAGTTGTACTGGGTTTAAATCCAGAGATGACACAGTCCCTGACCTCCAGAAGGTCACAGGCTAGTGGGGAAGGTGGACAATCAAACAGTGACTAAATACACTGTGATGGCACAACCATAGAGGCAGTGTAAGGATGGCCATAGGATGAGTGAGTGTTAAGGGACAGATAAGGACATAACGAAGCCAGGAGATTGTAATGGAGGAGGTGGGGGGGAGGGGGAGGGGGAGGCAAGGGGAGGGCTGATGATGTCCCAGACAAAAGGAACAAGTGCAAATCCCTGGATGTGACAGCGTGGGGGGAGGACTGCTAGGTATCACCCAATATCCATTCTCTTTTTCTTCCTTAATCACAAAACATCCCTTATTTTTACCTAGTACATGGCTTCCTAAAATAAACTACCTGAAAGAAAAATTTCACAGCCTCTCTTACAGATAAATACAACTGTGTAACTAATCTTAGCCAAAGGTATATAAGCAAGTGTGACTTCCAAAAAGTGTCCTTAGAGGCATAGTCATGCCCTTCACTTTTCCTTCCTCCTTCCTTCTGGCTGAAATGTGGTTGTGATGGCTGGAGCTTGAGCAGTCATCTTGGACCATAACGAGGAAGTCACCTGCTGAGGATAAAAACCCCACAAAGTAGAAGGAATCTAGATTCTGACACTGTGGAACACTGACACTGTAGGACACCATACCAACTTTGGAATGTCTTTTACATGAGAAATACCTTTTTTGTTTTGTTAAGCTAGTGTTGGAGAATGTCAAGAGTGTTCCTGTCATTTGCAGGAACAACTAGTACAGTGAGTACCCTGTTTGGGAACTGCAAGTGGTTCAGTATGGTTAAGATATAGGGAAAGAGCTGGAAGGGATCAAAGAAATGTAGACAGAGGCCATACCAGGGAGCTTAAGGTTTCTACAGTAGGTTATGGGGACCAGTGCTGAGTTTAAAGTGAGGAGGATCTACCCAGACTAGAGTCCTGGAGTAGTGTTTTAGAGAAAAGAAGACCAGATAGACAGACGTTCCTGTTGTAGCCTAAGAAATGTTGAGGAAGAGAAGAAAAAGAGTTACAACTATCAGTTGTGCATTTCCAGACTGACCTGATGTTGAAAGTGAAGGAAAAGGGGTCAAAGGTAACTCCTGGACTTCTTATTAGAACATGGAATAACTGTATATACCTGTGAGGATGAGGTGGGTTAGGGATTTTAAGTTCAAGGATGAGATGACTGGCCTTCATTCCCACAGCTGAGAGGCCATAAGAACTAGGAATGGGATCACATTTTCCAAGGAACCAGCCGTGCCTAGAAGAATAAAGCTCTTCTCACACTCCTGTACTTACTTACATGGGGAGCGTGACCTGGGTTTGGAGATTCTGGGGCTGGGAGGATCGAGAAAGCGGGTGCTAAGGGAGTTCATGATGAAAATAATAAGTCATTGCCAGAACAGCAGAGCCCTGGGGAATATGTGCCAGGAAAAGGCTACACCAGGGAGATGGAGTGTTGCTGCTTCAGAAACTATTTAAAGCAGCTTTTTCAGTTCTAAAGTAACAAATGCTCACTGAGGAAAGTTAGAAAATACAGGAATAGAGTACACACAAACACTTGTATAAAGAAGGAAATAACCATCCATCCAAGACTGAATTCTTCAGCTATTACCACTGTGAATATTTTGGACTTTTTCCTTCTCAAATCTTTTCTCCCTCTATTATGGACTGAATCGTGCCCTGCCCCCCTGAAATTCATATGTTGATGTCCTAATGTCCAACGTAACTTTAATTGAAAATATGGCCTTTAGGTAGGTCATTAGGGTTAAAGGAGGGTGTGGGGGTGGAGTCCTAATCTGACAGGGCTAGTGTCTTTACAAGAAGAGACACCAGAGCAGACTCTTCCCCTGCACGCACCGAGGAAAGGCCGTGTGAGGACACAGCATGAAGGCAGCCTTTCCCTGATTCTGAAAAATACCCGTGATTTAGAATGTGTCTGCTGGCCAAAGTAAAAAAGTCATAGAACTCATGACCTCCATCATGTTTAAATTTCAGACCCCAAATCATGATACCAAAATGCTATATCAAAAGGGTTCCATTACAATCACCCAGCTCACCCTAGCTATTTTTAGATGTCATTGATGGAAATCTCACCCACCTCCCACCTGCCCCTGACAACACCCATCCACCAGATACCTGTCCTCAGTATCTTGAGAAGAAAAATTGGAACTTAAAGAAGGCTTTGGGGACTTACAGGGCTGGTGGCAAACAGACCCAGACTCAATCCCACCTCTCTCACTTACTTTCTGGGTTACTCTGGGCAACTCACTTGAACTCTTTGAGTCTTAGAGTCCTCAGGTAAAATGGTGGTTGGTGATCACACCTGACAGGGTTGCCAGGAAGATCAAACAAGCTAAGACAGTAACTGTATTTAATAAACGGCAGTAGCTATCATTTCAAGATAAGCCCCATTAAGTAATATGGGAATGTTCTGCTTGGTGTTTAGTCAGTATGATGTGCCACTAGGCATAGGAAGTAGGTTTTCTCTCTCCAGGAAGTACAAAAACTTCTAAGGAAGTCAGTGGGTCTTCTTGTATCATTGTCTCCTCTCTCAGACCCACTGGGTACAGCAGGTGCCCAGTTGAGTCTCACAGAAACCCTCTTACACTTATATTCAAAACTGGGTTTATTTAAACACCTACATTCAACTACATGGTTTTACTGCTGAATCTCATAACAATACCTGGCACCAGGGCACACATGCCTGAATAGGTCTGCTGACCTGAGACTTCACGATATGACACCATTCTGTATAAAAAGCCACCTTCTCAATAAAAGTGTCTTTTTGTTTTCCATGGCTTTGTCACAGCCCAAATGCCCAAAAGGCAGTCCTATGCTATGTGAGAGGGGGGAGCTGAACAAACACAGGTCCAGATGTCCTCAGAGAGCTGCTGTCAGAAGGATCTCTCTGTGTCAAAGGAGAATGAGATACTAAAGGCAGAATTCTACCAAAGCAACAGCTTTTCCCTCAGTGACTTCTGGGTGCCAGGTGCTCTCTGTGTGCAAGGGTGGATTTGCTCACCCACAGAAACAGACACAAAATAGTTGGGATGATTCACCAGGACAAAAGATAGAGAAGTCAGACCACCAGCTTTTTAAGATATCAAGATGAGAAAGGACAATGGTAGAAAGATGTTCATCGAAGTTCAGCACCATAAGTAGCTCTGTCACGGAGCTGCCTGTGACTACAGTATTAAAGGAAGAGCCCAGATATTTAGTGCTGCTTATGAGAGAGGAGAAAGAAGGGCAAGGTTGCTTAAGATGGAGCAGGAAGGGCTTTAAGAGTAGGTCGTGTACCCTGGGAAGTGGACCACCTTTCTCTCAGCCCTGATATAATAGTGCACAGGAATATAAAAGTATAAGAAAAAAAAAACCTGTGCTTCCGTGGAAAAACATGCATTTTCTACAGCACATCCTTCCTCTCTATCGGATTCTGATTCTATGGGAGCAATTTAAGAACTCTATAAATTGTATGCTTACTCAATAGACATGCTTACTCAATCTTGCCCAGTAGGGCATTTTTTTTTTTCCTAAAGTTACAACGGAAACCACTCAGACTATATCCTTTCTCTCCTGCTCTCCCAAAGGAAAGAGAGAATGATCATCAATGGCCAATGGCAGTTACAATGAAGCAACACCAAGAGCACACTCAGGAGAGAATGCTGTGCCTACTCATCATTTCTGGTGCTCTTCACATCAGAGAAACCTCTCTAGTAATGAACTATAGAAATGATCCCTGTATAATTTTCTAGTAGAGTTTTGATTGACTTCTCTCCTTCTCCTTTTCTGTCTCATGGAAAAACCAGTTTCGTTCCTTTACTCCAAATTTGTGTTGTTTTGACTTTTCCTCTGAACCAGTTGTAACATCTGCCTGGTTCCCTCAAAATCTTTACCACAAGTTCATTTTTAGATCTGTATGAGAGTCATTATCTTACTTTTATCCTGAATGTTATCCTTTACTAGAAGTTTTGCCACCTTTCTGCTGGGCACCTCTCAGGTGGTCCTAAGTGAGCACGCCTTCCCTGCTGGGAGACAAGATGCCCATCTGCCTGAGATTTGGGAAGGTATAGTCATTCTCAAATAGACAGTGGCAGCCTTTTCAGCTTCAGTAGTGTCCATTGCTACCAGTTACAAAGGACTCGCTGCGTATCAGCCTCTGGATAAAACACTCCACACACAGTAACGCTTAGATCCTACAAAGATCCTGCCTGGTAACTTTATTCTTACTTGTGTTTTACAGATAAGAGAACTGAGGTTCAGAAAGGTAAAGCAACTTGCTCAAGTCACTCACATAGGAAGTGCTGGAGGAGGCATTTGATCAAAGTCTGACTTCAGTACTCTTAGTTCCCGGACAACCTTATCTTGACTTTAAATAGAGTTCTAGAATCTTTGCAGGATTAGGGTTTAATTCTTCACAGTGATGATGAATGAAACACTATGAAGAGATACCCAAGGAGTAGGTAGCCTCCCTAATCCGAGAGAATGTTCAGGGCTTTCATGTTCCCCTCTCCTCTTTGCAGCTGCTTACTGACCTCCAGATCATACCATCCTCACACCAGATATTGGTTTCTCTCTAAATTCATTCTCTTCAACTTCGAAGTGGCCCAACATGGCCTGGAAATCCTATTCTATCTCTCGGGTTTACTAACTCTTCTACTCTCGATGACAATTTCAAATTTTCTTGCTCAAATCTCCTCTACTAAAACCTCTTTCCCCCTCAGACATCTTTCAACATGGCCTTGTATTATTCTTCTTTGTAGAGAAAACAGAAGACCTCTCAGCCTTCTAATACAAACTGCCTCCAGCTACACACCTCCCAACTTTTCCTTCTGAATTTTGCCGAGGTTAATCCTCTACTGGGCTTTGGCTCAACGGCCATCATTTTCCCAGGAACTAGTTATTCTCTCTTCTTTTTAGCACATTCACTTTCTTTCTCTATCAACTAACTGGCTTCTCCCTGTTGAGTATGATATTTCTATTTATTAAAATATGCATAAAATAAAATTGCCCATTTTAGTTATTTTTAGGTGTACAGTTCAGTGGTATTAAGTACATTCATATTGTTGTGCAACTATTGCCATTATCTGTCTCCAGAACTCTTTTCTATCTTGCAAAACAGCAACTCTGTACCCATTAAACATTAACTTCCCATTCCTCCTCCCTTCTACTTTTGGTCTCTATGGTATTGATTATCTCATATAAGTGGAATTGTACAGTAATTTTTGTGTATGACTGTTTTATTCCATTTATCATAATAACCTCAAAATTCAACTGTGTTGTCATATATGTGTACATGTCAGAATTTCTTCCATTTTTTTTTTTTTTGAGTTGGAATCTCACTCTGTCACCCAGGCTGGAGTGCAGTGGCACGCTCACGGCCACTCCAGTGTGGATTTGCTCAGCTCCAGCAATCCTTCTACCTCAGCCTTTCAAGCAGCTGGAGCTACAGAAGCGCTACCACACCCGGCTGATTTTTTTTAAATTTATTGTAGAGACAAAGTCTCGCCAAGTTGCCCAGGCTGGTCTCAAACCCATGGGCTCAGGCAATCCATTCGCCTCAGCCTCCCTAAGTGCTGGGATTACAGGTTGAGCCTCAGAGCCCAGCCTTTCCTTTTTAAGGTTGAATAATATTTCACTGTATATATATATGTACCACATTTTGCTTATCCATCAATATACACCTGGGTTGCTTCCACGTTTTGCCTATTGTGAATAATGATATTCTAAACATGGGTATATGAACATCCCTTTGAGACACTCCTTTTAACTATTTTAAGTATACACTAATAAGTGGAACTGCTGGATCATATAACAATTCTATTTTTTATTATTTTTATTTTTACTTATTTATTTATTTAAAATTTTTTTTTTGAGTTGGAGTCCCACTCTGTCGCCCAGACTGGAGTGCAGTGGCCGCTCCTGGCTACCGCAGCCTCGACCTGCTGGGCTCCGGCGATCCTTCCGCCTCAACCTTCCAAGTAGCTGGAACTACAGGTGCGCGCTACCACGTGCGGCTAATTTTTTGATTTATTGTAGAGATGAGGTCTCACCAAGTTGCCCAGGCGAGTCCCGAACCCGCGGGCTCAGGCAATCCACTCACCTCAGCCTCCCAAAGCGTATTTTTTATTTTTTGAGGAACCACCATACTGTGTTCCACAGTGACTGACCATTTAACATCCCACCAGCAATGCACAAGGGTTCCCATTCCTCCTCACAGAAGCCATTTTAATGAGTGTGAGGTGATACTGCATTGCAATTTTGAACTGCATTTTCCTAAAGATTAGTAATGTTGAATATCTTTTCATGTGCTTACTAGCCATTTGTATATATTCTTAAGAAATGTCTATTTAAGTCCTTTGTCCATTTTTGAATTGGATTGTTTGATTTTTTTACTGTTGTTTTAGGAGTCCTCTATATATTCTGTATAATATTCTATATCTTAATCCTTATTAGATATATGAAATTTTTTTAAAGTTGGAGTCTTAACCTGTCACTCAGGCTGGAGCGCCCTGGCAGGATCATGGCTACTGCAGCCTCGACCTTCTGGGCTCAGGTGATCCTTCTGCCTCAGCCTTCCAAGTCGCTAGAACTACAGGCATGCACCACCCCACCCGGCTAATGTTTTTGACTTATTGTAGAGATGAGGTCTCACCAAGTTGCCCAGGCTGGTCCTGAAACTCTGGGCTCTGGCAATTCTCTTGCCTCTGCCTCCCAAAGTGCTGATGTTACAGGCTTGAGCCACCACACCCAGCCTTAGATATGTGATCTGCAAATATTTTCTCCCATTCTATGGGTTGTCTTTTTATTCTGTTTAGAGTGTACATTTTGTAAAACTCTTCAATAAGTCCAATTTGTTTGTATTTTCCTTTGTTGCCTATACCTTTGGTGTCATAATCACAAAATCATTGGCAAATTTGAAGTCACAAAGCTTTGGCCTTATGTTGTCTTCTAAGAGTTGTATAGGTTTAGGTCTTAACATTTAGGTCATAAATCCACTTTGAGTTAATTTTTCTATCTGCTGTTAGCTAAAAATCCAACTTTATTTTTTTGCATGTGTATATTCAATTTTCCCGGCACTATTTCTTGAAAAGACTGTCTTTTCCTCACTAGATGTTCTTGGCACACTTGTCAAAAATCATTTAACCATATATGAAAGGGTTTACTTCTGGACTTTCTATTTTATTCTGTTGGTCTATTTATATGTCTTTATACTAGTAGCACACTGTTCTGATTACTGTAGCACTGTATTAAGTTTTGAAATCAGGAAGTGAGGGTACTCCAGCTTTATTCTTGGCTGATTGGGGTCTCTTAAGATTCCATACAAATTTTAAGATAGGTTTTTCTACTATACAAACATCATTGGGATTTTCATAGGGATTGCATTAAATCTGTAGATCATATTGGATAATATTGACATCTTAACAATATTAAGTTTTTCAATTCATGAACATGAGATGTCTTTCACTTACTTATGTCTTCTTTAATTTCTTTCAGAAGTGTTTTATAGCTTTCATTGTATGTGTCTTGGTTATATCTCCTTGGTCAAATTTATTCCTAGGTATTTTATTCTTTTTGATACTATTATAAATGAAATTGTTTTTTCAATTTCCTTCTTAGATTGTTCATTGTTAGTGTATATAATGTAAAAACCTCAACAGTTTCTGTCAATTAATTTTCTAATGGGATATTTTAGGTTTTCTACATATAAGATCCTAACACTTGAGAACAAAGATAATTTTACTTCTTCTTTTCCTATCTGGATTACTTATTTCTTTCTCTTGCCTAATTGTTCTGGCTAGTACTTCCAGTAATATTTTGAATAGAAATGACAAAAGTAGACAGTCTTGCCTCCTCCCGAATTTTAGAGGAAAGCTTTTCAGTCTTTTATCATTGAATATGATGTTTGCTGTGAATTTTTTATATATGGCTTTTATTTTAAGGTAGTTTCTTTCTATTACTAGTTTGTTGAGTGTTTTCAACATGAAAAGTGTTGAATTTTGTCAAATGTGGTGTATTATATTGATCAACTTTTGAATGTTGAATCATCCTTGCAGTCCAAGAATAAATCCCATTTGATCATGATATACAATCATTTTAATATGCTGCTGAATTCAGTTTGCTGGTTGCTGAGGATCAATGTCCATAAGAAATATTTAGTCATAGTAAGTTTTGTTTTTTAGGGATTTGTCCATTTCATCTAAGTTGTCCAATTTGTTGGTGCACAATTGCTCACAGTTTTATTATTATATTTCTGTAGAATCAGAAATAATGTCCTCACTTTTAGTTCTGATTTTTAGCAGTTTGAGTCTTCTTTTTTCTTAGTTCATCTAACTAAATGTTTGTAAATTTTGTTGATCTTTTCCAAGAACCAACTTTTGGTTTCACTGATTTTCTCTATTGTTTGTCTCTTTTCTATTTTGTTTATTTCTACCCTAATCTTAATTATTTCCTTCTACTAGCTTTGTGTTTCACTTGTTCTTTTTCTTGTTCTTTGAGTTGCAAAGTTATACTTTTAATTTGAAATCTTTCTTGTTTTTTTTTCTTTGTTTGGTTTTTGTTGTTGTTTTGTTTTTTTAGAGACAAGGTCTCACGTGTTCATCCAGGCTGGAGTGCAGTAGTACAGTCATAGCACACTATAACCTTAAAATTTTTGGCTCAAAAGATCTTCTCATCTTAGTGTCCTGAGTAGCTAGGATTAGAGGCACACACTACCATGCTTAGCTAATTAAAAAAATTTTTTTTTGTAGGAATGGGTCTTGGTATGTTACCAAGGCTGGCAAGTGATCCTCACGTGATCCTCCTTCCTCAGCCTCCCAAAGCGCTGGGATTACAGGCATGAACCACTGCACCTGACCCTAAAATGTTTCTTGTTTTTTAATATAAGCATTTAGAATTATATATTTTATAAATTATAAATTATATATTATAAATTTCCTTTTCAACATTGCTTTCACTATGTCCCATAAGTTTTGGTATATTATATTTTTGTTGTCATTTATTTCTTAGCATTTTTAAATTTTCTTTATGATTTCTTCTTTGATCCATTGGTTGTTTAAGAGTGTATTGCTTGATTTTCACAAGTTCGTAAATTTTCCAGTTTTCCTTCTGCTATCGATGTCTAACTTCATCATGTTGTGGTCAGAGAAGATGCTTTGAATGCTATCTATCTTTTAAAATTTATTGAGACAACTTGTGGATAGACCTTGTATGATCTATCCTGGAAAATGTCCCATGAACACTTGATAAGAATATGTATTCTATTGTAGTTGAGTTACATTCTATATATATCTGTTAGATCTAGTTGGTTTACTATGTTGTTCAAGTCCTCTATTTCCTTATCTTCTGTGTGGTTTTTCTACCCGTTATTGAGAGTGAAGTACTGAAATCTCCAACTATTATCATGGAACTGTCTATTTCTCCCTTCTATTTTGCTGACTTTGCTTCATACATTTTGATGATCTGCTACTAGGTGCAAAAGTGTTTATAATTGTTATTTTTGATGTAGTGAACCTTTTATTAATATACAGTATCCTTTTTTTCTTTTTGATTTAAAGTTTATTTTGTCTGATATTAGTATAACCACCCCTGCAGTTTTTAAAGTTACAATTTGCATAAAATATTCTTTTCCAATCTTTTACTTTCAATCTATTTGTGTCTTTGAGTCTAATGCAAGCTTCCTGTGGTCACCATATGCCATCACACATTACTTAACCATGGGGATGCATTCTGAAAAATACATCATTATATTATTTTGTCCTTATGGAAACATCATAGAGTATACTTACACAAGTCTAGATGGTATCGCCTACTATACACCTAGGCTATATGGTGTAGCCTATTTCTCCTGAGCTACAAACTTGTACAGCAAACTTGTACTAAGCTTGTACTAAATACCGTA
The DNA here is from genome assembly GCA_963574415.1 of Tarsius wallacei. NCBI lineage: Eukaryota > Metazoa > Chordata > Mammalia > Primates > Tarsiidae > Tarsius > Tarsius wallacei. The sequence continues at coordinate 19,410 of CAUYQG010023332.1, read as the reverse complement.
GGCAATTGTAACACAATGATAAGTACATTTGTGTGTATCTAAACGTAGAAAAGATAATATGTTGCACTATGCCGTTAAAATGGCTATAATAAGAATTTTTCAGCTCTTTATAACCGCCATTGTATATGTGGCTCATCACTGACCAAAACGTTGCTATGCATGACTGTAGTTGGGTCATGTTTTATAATCCATTCTATCAATCTCTATCTTTTGATGAGGGAGTTTAATCCACTTACTTTTAAAGTGATGCTGAAAAGGAGGGACTTACTTCTGTCATTTTGCTATTTGTTTTCCATATGTATTATAGCTTCTGTAGCCCTCATTTCCTGTATCACTATCTTCTCTTGGGTTCAGTTGAGTATTTGCAGTGAAACATTTCAATTCTTTTTGTGTATATTCTTTAGCTAACCCAGATTCTGCAAGATCCTCCTAACTGTGTTACTCTACCTACTACAGCCCTTCTGATCAAATGAAAGCCAGTGATATTCACAAAATGCAAATCTGATCATGCCACAGAGAAAACTCCTCCGCACAGCACGAGTTCCCCTCTTCTCACTTGCTGTCTCGCCTCTGATCACACAACCCATATACACCCACCTGTTTCTAAGTCCTTCCACTCCTCTATTTCCTTCCACATAAGACCTTAGCTATGCTATTGCCTCTTCCTGAAAAGCTCTTATCCCACCCTTCTCATCGTCTACCCCTACTTCTCCCACACAGTCAAGTATCACCTCATCAAGGAAGCCTTCCTGACCTCCCTGGATAGCTCAAATCTCCATTTTATGGGTTCTCCAAGGATCTTGACTCTCTCTTCTGTAGTTCTCTATTGCAGCTTTATGCTATTTTATATAATTATATGATTGTACCATGAGAACAGGCTGAGTCTGTTTTGCTCTGCATTGTATCCTCCACTACCCACCCCTCAACCAGTGGCTACATATATAAATAGCAAGAGTAGCTAATATTTATTGATATATGTGTCAAGTACTCTTCTAAGTGCTTTACATAGATTTTTCTCATTTATATCTCACAACAACCTTGTAAGAAGAATACTATTATTCTCCACTATTTAGAGATAAGTAACTTGAAATGAACCTAGTTGGAGCTGCGTTTCAACCCCAAGCAGGTTAACTGCAGAGTTGTCTATGTACTGACTTCACACTCTACTCAATACTGAATGTATTTGTTGAATCAAGTAATTAATTAATTAAGGGCAAATAAACATCTCTCCTGGATTTGTCTGTTTTGAGCCAGAGTCTCACTCTGTCACCCAGGCTGGAATGCAGTGGCACAATCATGGCTCACCACAGCCTTGACTTCCTGGACTCAGGCGATCCTCCCTCCTCAGCCCTCAAATAGCTGGGATTGCAAGTGTATGTCATGACATCCAGCTAATTTTTCTGATTCTTTGTAGAAACAAGATCTAGCTAGGTTGCCCAGGTTGGTCTTAAACTCCTAGCCTCAAGTGATCCTCCTGTCTTGTCTTCTCAAAGACCTGGGATTATAAGTATTAGCCACATGCCCACCCTTCTGAATATTTCGGTAGCATTTTAAACAGAAGTAGAGATTAGGTGTTTGTGCTCCTTAAAGTGCTCTCCAGCTCTGGGATTTATATGACTGGGGCATGAGAAGGGAAAGGGATGAAGTCAATGCTAACTTCTCTGTTTGAATTCCCAGAGTTGCCAAAAAGTATGAGCAGCCATGAGAGCCCAGCCCCATCTCCTACAGGGCAAGGCAAATCCTTCCACACCTACACCTCCATCCTAATCAGTGATATTTGAATGTCACTGTCATTTCCTATGCATCTCTGTCCTGTCAATTTCACTTTTTGGAACGACTTCCTATTGCTCTTCCTTCAAATCCTCCCCATTTTTCAAAGTCTAGACCAAGCATCACTTGCTCCAGAGCGTCTCTTGCTAACCAATCCATTTCTTTCAGCCTTCCCTCTTCTAGTACTAATAAAAGTAATATCAAATCCCAAAATATAAGACTGAACAGCAGGCAGGCATTGGAGGCACCTTGAAGCTACTGGAAGATGCTACAGTAACAGAGAGTGAATCTCTTAAAACACACACACACACACACACACACACACACAGAGAGAGAGAGAGATATTAGAGGAAGAACAAAAAGCAAGATGGTGATTGCTTGCAAAGAAGTTAAGTTCCTCAATCCCTATCCTATCAAAGAACAATTTGTAAGGTTGTGGTCCTCAGATGAAAAGTAGGCTGTGCAGGAAGCAGCTTCTCCCTAGCTGGTGAGTTCTTGAAAGTCAGGAAATAAAGGGAGACAAACAGAGAAGTGGAGCCCGGCTAGAGGAGAGGAAAAATGCTCATTCTACTGAAACAGTGCCAAACAGGCATTTCTGATCAGTCCCAGGATTCACCCCATGCCCAGAAATCCTAGGGAAGTGTATAGACACTAAACATTGACATAAAAACACCCAAGGCTAATATGTTTGCTCAGGAAAAGGCAAACATGAGTGACTGTGAGTAAGATGAATAGGTTTGCAGCCTTATCTAGTGACCAGGAAAGCAAAGTTTTGCTGTCCCTGTATGTGTAATATAGCTCCCACAAATTAAATCTATTAATAGAACTCTGTGGTAAAAATATCTCTCAAGTTTCCATTAGTGTTGAGAATCAGCCTGTGATGCCTGAAAATACTTCAGAAAACTAATTATCTAGGGGAATTTATGAAGTAATACATGAATTCTAGTGTCATAATATGTAGTTATATGGTAACACTGTCTTCATACTTGTATAGAATTTTAGTTTATAAAGCACTTTCACATACATTATTTCATTGGCCTTTCACAATACTCCTTAGTCTCCCTTGGAAGTTCTCTGTTCTGTTGTCCCTCGTACAACCCTTCAGGGACAGCAGAACTCTGTTTTCCTGGGCACTAGACACCACCATTAATGAAGACTAATACCACATGTTGTGTTTTGTGTTGTTGTCGTTTTGTTCTTTTCCCCTGAATTGAGGTCTTACTCTGTTGCCTAGGCTGGAGTGCAGTGGCACAATCACAGCTCACGGCAGCCTTGACCTCCTGGGTTCAGGTGATCCTTCCACCTCAACCTCCCAAGTAGCTGGGACTATAGGCATGTGCCATCATACCTGGCTAATTTTTTGGTTTTTTTGTAGAGACATGGTCTCACCGTATTACTTAGGCTGGTCTCAAACTCCTGACCTCAGCCTCTCAAATGCTAGGATTACAGGCGTGAGCCACCATGCCCAGCCTGGGTTTTTTTCTTTTTTCTTTTGTTAACAAACATATCACCAGGTTGGATTAAGGAATCGCTGTCTTCTTCTTTTCTAATGAAAAATCTGGGACTCCATTACAAAGTGGGCAAAAGATATGAATAGACAGTTCTCAAAAGAAGACATATGAGCAGTCAACAGGTACATGAAAAAAATGTTCAGTCTCACTAGTCATCAAAGAAATGCTGGAGAGGAAGCAGCGAAAAGGGAACACTTCAACACTGTTGGTGGGAGTGTAAACTAGTGCAGCCTCCATGGAAAACAGTGTGGTGATTCCTAAAAGATCTAAAAATTGACCTTCCATACAACTCCACAATCTCCCTCTGGGAATATACCCAGAAGAACAAATCACTCTATAAAATAGATACCTGTACATGTATGTTTATCACAGCATTGTTCACAGCAGCAAGAACATGGAACCAATCATGCTGCCCATCAAAAGAGGACTGGATTAAAAAAATGCAGAACATATACATGATAGAATATTATGCAGCCATAAGGAAGAACAAAATCATGAACTTCATAGCAACCGGGATGTCCTTAGAGTCTATGATACTAAGTGATGTATCACAGTACTGTACAAAGAACTGAGTATCACATGCTATCACTCGTAAGTGGACCTTGAACAATTATCGTAATACTATAAGAAAAGGATTGGCAGTAGCAGGAAACTGCTGGGAGGAGGGCAGGAAAGCGGGATTGACAGTAGTGGGAATCTGCCTGGGGAAGAAGGGAAACACCTCATCAACAAGGATATCAGCATAATGAACATTTATATACCTAATCATGCATTGTACCCCACATTTTTAAAATTGAAAAATTAAAAGTTATAAAAAAAAGAAAAGGAAAAATCTGGGACTCAGCAAGGTCAAGGGACTTAATTAGCTGGCAGTTTGATGTGCTCCTAGTGGATACATTCTTCAGAGCTCACACCATGGTCCTTCTCTCACTCCATATCTGCACAGAAGAAACTTTACCTGAGAGTTCATCAGGCGGATGGTGGTTTTTGTGCCCACATCTTGTTGGAAGTTGGCTGTGGGTGCCCCATTAAACCTTAGGACTGCATCATGATCATCTATAAACCACAAAGAAACAGAGAAGAGGTGATGAGCACTGGCAATTGCAGAAAGAGAGAAAGACAGGAAGGACTGAAAGCTGGAGGAATAAGAGGAGGCAAGGGAATAATGCTTCCCAATCTTTATCCCATCATAATATACAGGGGGAAATTACAATATTGTATGGTACTCAGGTAAAGCTCATAGACAGAAATGGCCGCCTGTCTGCCAGACGCTGCAAGGGTTAAGTGGTCCATATTGTGACATTCCTGAAACCAGTGTACCTAGGCACAGCCTAAAAGTGAGCAAGGCCAGTGTGCTACTTATAGTGGAATTGTTACTTCAGCTATCAAAGCAGCACACCAGATATTCTCTTGATATCACCAGTATGTCATATTTCTATCTCTACCATATGTTCAGTCTAGCCCCACAAGTGCAAAGTACCCCCACTACACTCTGAAAAGCACACAGTACTCAGCAAATGGAATGGATTCACTATGGCATCCAAGACAACTCCAATTGTCCCATTTAGAAACCTGAGGCCCATGGATGGGTCACAAACCTTGTGTAGCAGAAATGGAACAGGAGGTCAAAGGGCTAAACTGAACTCAATGTTTCCTTTTTTCTTTTTCTTTTTTTTTTTTTAAATAAGCACATTATCAGAAAGAATACACTAAATCTAGTTGAGATCACACAGACCATCTCAAGAAAACCTAATTATTTCCTGGGCTCTAGCTTCTTGCCCTTGTAGTTATTTGAGCAGAGTTTGGGAGACTTGGAAACATTTCTCTACCCAACATTGACCAATCTGATGGGAAAGAGAACTGAAGACTTTTAAGAGCCATTCCAGCCCTATGATCCTATGAGCATTCATCTCAACTTTACTTGATCAAGCAAGCTTGGGGTTCACTACTGAAATCCGCACCAGAGCTGAAGGTCAGCTCAATCCTTTCTTGTTCTATGTCCCTCCCAGTAAGTTTATTTTGGGTCATAGAAATAGGATTGGGAGAAAGTAAGGACCTCTAGCTCTATACAAGATGATTTAGAAAGAAGATGCCCACAGAGTTAAAGGATGAAAGCCTGCCTCTTTCTTACAATTCCAATATATGTACTAAACCTCAGGAATCCAGAAACCTCATTCACAAAAACAACATAACCCTGCCCTCAGTCCTAAGGCAAGATTTCATCAGAATGGTTTTTTCCATGAAATGTGCATAGTTCAAACTTTTATCAGTTTACAGAGCAGATATACTGAACTGCACTTAGTAAATCTTTACACAACTCAGAATTGCAACAATTCCCATCAGAATTGAGGCAGGAGTTAGGGTGGAGCATGGGAGGTGAATCTCAACAGACAAGAAGCTATGGAAACAGGAAAGAAGTCATGAAACAGAAATATTAATCAGCCCCCAATGACAGAACATAGGCAATATTCCCTCCCAAAACTGAAACATGAATCAACCTCCCAGGATGGAACATAAGCAACATCCCCTCCTGAAACAATATAAGAAGAACCATAAAACCCACAAAGGAGATACCCCAGGTCTGGCACATATGCACAAGGGACCTCCTTGAACTCTCTATACCCCATCTATGCCAAAGACCTAGTTAAGGCTAGTACATATGGACTGCATCTCACGCATACGGTTGAAATTATGGGATGGCAAGCAGAAACATGTGCAATAACCTGAAATGTTACCCCATCCCCAGGAAGTACATTTGACCCCAGTTAAAATGTTTTCTTTTTGCAAGCTTTGTAAAATCAGAGTCCACTTTCCCACCAAAAAGAATATAAAAGGACCCAGTTTTGTTTGACACGACACTCTTGAGCGTCTCTTCAGCTTGAGCCCATTCCTGTCTTTTCTTAGGAGTGTACTGTCGCCTGTCACTTTTGCTAAATAAACTACTTTTTGCTTTTGTTCTCTTTCAGGCTCTTGGTGCCTCGTCCAATTCTTTGTATGTGACACCAAGAACCTGATCACCACCAACGGGTCTTCAGCCACCCCACAACAGAATCAGTCATTTGTTTTATAAGTAATCAGTAGTAATTATGTGAGAAATGCAGATTCATCACAAACTTTACTTAGTCAACCTTCCTATTTCACAGATGAACACATTATTGGTAAGAATCCCAGCAGAAAAGAGATGCAAAGCTCAAATGGAGTAATTGAGAGTCTCATAAAAGGACCATTTACAAAGGTGTGGGTAGAGTTTAAAGAAATCAACATGAAATAGACTAATACCCCAGGGTTGCTACTGAAGGGAGTCATTACTACCCCCAGATCTACTATAGCAAGAGGAATAGACACCCTGAGCTGAGGAGAGCCACCTGTCAGGAGCTGTGGCCTTTAGGAAACAAGCACAGCTGCTGCCAATGTCCAGCCAGCAAGAAGTAGGCTGAGGAAAGCAAGATCCCAACCTCTTTCCCCTTCTTTCTTTGGATCTCATAGGTCTGAAGGTAAAAGGGAGAGAGTAGGTCCAAATACAAGAAGGCCATGTGACAGGGGCTGAGACCTTCAGTCAATGGAAAGACACAGTTTGAGGTTAATCTGCAGGGGGATACCTGGGAAAACAGGTGCCCAACCTCACTTTCCCTCTCAGGTCTATGCCAGTGCTTCTCCTGGCCTGTCCCAAATAAAGCCAGAGGGCAAGGAATACCAGATGACACAGCCAAAGATTTCAGTTTCTCAAGGAACAGAGCCAGATGGAAAAGGATGGAGGGTAGATTTGGAGGGGCAAATGGAGAACATTCCGCACAGCTGGCTTAGGATAGGTCCTTGATGGTGACCATAAGAATGGTGAATCATTTTGCTCATTCAACAAACACTGAGCACCTACTCTGCCAGGCACAGTTCTAGGCACTGGTGAAAAGGGTTGTGAGCAAGAAAGACAAGGTCCTCGCCCATAGGGATCTTACATTCTACTGCACACAGAAGGACAAGAGCCTATAAATAAAATAATTACAGATTGTAACTAATACTATGGCACAAATACATCGAATTGTGTGACAGACTCTGAGGAAATCTCCCTTCGGTAGAGTGATGATTCAGGGAATGCCTCAGAGTTGGCATTGATACCCAAGCATGAGAAGGGCCCAGAGAATTCCATTCCAGCTAGAGGATGCAGCAAGTGTCAAAATCCCAATAAGGGTAAAGACTAGGCTGGAGACAAGTGAGGGAAAGAAAAAGATGCAGTTTAAAAAAGGTTGGTAAGAACAGATCATGCAGGACTACAGAGATGCGGGTATAAAGTTTGAATTTGGATATATATACAGATATATATATATCATATATATATGTGTGTGTGTGTGTGTGTGTGTATATACTTGAGGCAATGAACATCCTAATTGTCCTGATGTGATCATCACACATTGGATGCAAGTATTAAATATCACATGTACCCCATAAATATTTATAATTATTTTGTATCAATTTCCTAAAAAGAAGAAAATTTTAAAACAAGGCACTTACTTAGGCACATAAAGGGGATAGGATCCTATTTGTCAAATCATCCCTTGCTAATTGAAAGTCAAAGAAGCTTCCACTTCAAATAGGTCTCTAGGAAATCACCAAGAGAAATCCACAACTACCAACATGCCAGCAAACAAGACTGACAAGGGGGAAGGTTGCAGAAAACAGGGGCCATACATCTCTTTACTTAGAACTAGAACTCAGAAAAAGATGCAAATTAGAAAAGGAAGAAATAAATGCATCACTATATGCAGATGATACAATTACATGCCTAGAAAATTCAACAGAATCAGCTCAAGCTAGTAAATTCATAAATACTTCAAAATCTACTGCCTCTGGGTTATGGTTAACTCTAAAGAGCTAGAAATTATGACAAAAGAAATTTTATCACAATTCATCACCAAACATTTTTATATTTTTCAAGACAGCTTAATAAATCCTATAATCATTTATGGAAGTCTACATTCTGATTCTGGTTGGGACAAATAGATATACTACAGATCAGGGTTAGAAAACTGGCCTACAGCCAAACCTGATACATCCCTCATTTTGTAAATAAAATATTATTGGCACATAGGCCCATTCATTTATTAGTCTATGGTTGCTTTTGTACTACAACAGCATAAATGAGAAGTTGTGACAGACACTATATGGCCCTCGATGCCAAATCTGGCCCTTTGCAAGAAATGTTTGCTTACCCCAGTATAAAAGATCATGGTCTTCAAGCTACTCAATCCAAGGGTGCTTTCTTAGTCTTCATTTTGCCCGAGAATATGTCTCACCTCTGCAGGCTCTGATGCCAACAGGCACTATCCCCCAACTCTACTCTCTTTTGCTTCCACTGTATGGTACACACCAGCCTCTCTCTCTAGTCCTTCTAAATTTTTCTTCTTGTCCCTGTTCTTTCCTTGACTTTTAAATGTAAACATTTTCCAAGTTTTTTAATTGGCCCTCTTCTCTGGATTACAATCATCACGTCACCTTAATACAAATGACGCCTCAATCTCATCTCCAGACCCAATCCTTCTCCAGAATCAAATATCCAGCTGCATAGACAGCTACCCAGGGAAGACTACCAAAGGATTTTTTTTTTTTAACCTGACAAAAGTTTACTCATACCAGATTTTATCATGAAGTTACAATCATTATGTGGCACAAGAGCAGAAGTACTATGCGTGAGGGTCTGAGTCTGATGACCTGCTTTAAAACCCCAGTCTGCTGCTAACCAGTTATGTAACCTCTTGAGCCTCCACAGTTAGCTCATCAGCAAAATGAGACCAGTAATCTTGCCAATCTCACAGGACTGCTGGGAGGGTTAAAAGAGCAAGGCAGGTTAGGCATACAGTAAGTGCATAATAGGCATCACTCCTATTGGTGATAGTGTTTTGAAAATATGCTATTGCTTGAAATGAAAATTTTAACAAATCTAAAATACTTATCATGCATAAGTAAACTATCAAAAATAATTGAAAATTACTGAGCCCACCAACGTCTGGTTTGTGGGACTGCTGGAGGCACAGTATGTTACTACACTGTCTCTGATAAACAATCTTGCAAGGGACATAAAAAATAGTCACAAAATTTCTCTTACTTGGGTCTTCTAGCCCCATTTGGGGGGATATTTGCCCCACTGAAGGGCAGTAGTAGTTGCTTAAATTATCTGCACAAAAACGCTGTTAGCAGTACTATTTGTAGGAGCAAATAACTTGAAATCATCAGATGTGTTCCATATTTAGGAACAGGCTCAACACATTTCGGCAATGGGAATTCTACAGGCCTGGCATGCTGCCTGGAACCCTGGGGCTCCCACAAATGGCCTTCCCCTTCCCTTTTTCTTTGTATTCTAGGCTCCTATTTTGTATTGCTGATGAACCCATGAATGAATAAAAGAATAAATGAATGAATGCCTCAGAATATCTGTTAGACTAAATGCCCAGAGGATATATACTATAAAAGACAGAACATTTGAAGTCTACCATGCAATTTTTATTATACCTCAAGATCAAATTCTTCCACAGAAATATTTATTTGAAGTTGTAACTGCAGTCCATAGAAAAGTATTATTTCTATCCATGTTTACTTAAATCACTCCAAACTTTTAAGGAGTGCATAACAATAACGCTGTATTTCCAATTCACTGAGGTATCAGGCCCTGCCTCAAATTTCAACTCAATTTCTTTTTTTTTTTTTGATTTTTTTAAATGATGTTTATGTTTCTTTTTTTTTTCAGTTAAATATATAATCTGACTATATATATTTTTTTAATTTTTCAATATTTTTTATTTTGATATTGTGGGGTACAGTTAAGGGTTAGGTATACAAACATGCTTCGTTCAGGCACCCTTGTTGATAAGGGGTGTCTCCCAGTCCCCAGACAGATATTGACTACCGTTAATCCCACCTCCCTTCCCCTTCAACACATTTTCAACCAGGCACACAATGATAATTTGACATGAAGAAGAAGGATCAGCTAACACCTGGGATATCCTAAACATTACCTTTCTGCAGAAAATTTGAAAGAGAAAGAAATTTAGTTCCATTATGGATGAACAAAAACCAATTACATTTAGTTTCCAGAAAACAGTCAAAAAAAAACCAGAGGCAAAAGCAAAAGTTGGGGTGGGGCTGGCCATCTTGGCAGCTTTTATTAGTAAGGACTGTCTATTTGCAGAGGTAGAAACTGTGATCTCACCACTTCTTTCTGCTCTAGAGAATCCAATTTGAGCCTACTTTTCTTCTTTGAGAGCTTGTGCTTGATTTCAGACCATTTTTTCCTGGCAGTCATATGAAGGAAATAAAAAAAGGAGACATATGACCTCACCTGCTCCAATACCTCCAGCCTGACCAAAGAGCAAGGTTTTCTGTGTTTTGCTTTCTTTAGCTGATTCATTTCATGATAATGGAAAACACATTCTTTCAAAATAAGGGAAATAAGGGGCCTTAAGTAAATCCATAGCTCTCTGTTATATGGGCTTTCAAATATGGATAGCCTTTCTATCTTGAAGGGTTTCAAGAAAAGCAGATTAATATATTTTGATCAGTGACTCTTTAACCTTTTTCAGGTCACAAATCCCTCTGAAAATCAACTGCAATCTATGAACTCCCTCTCTGGAAAAATGACAAGACACACTTATACCTACATTATACATACCTAGCCCAGATATATTTTTACAAGCAATTTTAGAAAGTTGAAACTCCCTAAAGTTGGTCCACAGCCCACAAGTTAAGAATTCCTGTCCTAACTCATTCTTTTCAAAGAGAAAAGCTGAAAATTACCCAGGTAGTAGAGGCAAAAAGGGTTCTCCATTAATTGGGTAAAATAACAGCATTTCAGAACCCGAAAATGAAGTCGAGATCTGTGCTTCAAGTACCCTCAAAGGTCAATTGTACATGTTTACTTTTGGGTAGCAGTGGAATTCTCTTTTCAAATGAAATCTTCCCTAGAACACCAATATTTAAAACATATAAAAATAAAACTATTCTGTTCCCAATAAATTTCTGAAGTGATGGATATCCTGATTACACTCGTTTGATCATTACACATTGAATGCATGTATCAAAACATCACTCTGTACCCCATAAACATGGACAATTATTACATGTCAACTAAAAAAAGAGAAAAAATAGAGTTATTCTAATTGAAAAAGAGGCCAGGAACCTGGATTTCCAATTGTTCAGCTGTTCCTATGGCACCTGAGAAAGACCCTGCCCTGGGCCCACTCCACTCGTCCATCAAGCCACATCTGGGCCACTCATCTCAAGTTCCATCAAATGCCCAGTCAGTCCCAATGAGCACTGACTATTCAGAGAACAACCTTAGCCCTTAATGCTTTAGAACATACCTATTTCTCGGCCCAGTTGGGAAGACTTCAGAGATCCTGCTGACGAGACAACAGCACACCTGCCCCAAGGTCCAGCCTTGGTCCTAAAGTTCTCTGTGGGCAGGTAACCCTCCCATTCAGAGGTATTGAAGGGAAAATCTGTGGCCTCTACCATGGACACGTTCACGTGGTCCCTGAGGTGGCAACGCAGAGCCTCTGCACTGAACTTGACACCTGGCCCTGGCCCCTTGTAGGACACTTTGTACTTGTTCATATTTAGATAATTTTTCCAGATCTTTTGCAGCCTGGGGATAAGGTTTTTTGAAGAGCTGTCCTTGTTCCACACCTGGAAGGAGAACTCTGGTTTGGCCTTGGCGGGACCCTTGGGACTGCTGAGTACCTGGCTGCCCCTGTGAGGGTCCTGGGTGCTGCCTGAGGATGCCGACTGGGAATCAGACCCCAAAGCCTGTTTCTCCAGATTCTTCTTGGTTTGCAACTTAAGGGACTCATAGTAACTCCCTTTCTTCTTTTCCTTCCACACACAGATGATGGCAAACAGGAGAAAGGCCAGGACACAGCAGCTGAATTTCTTCTTCAGGTTGGTGTGAATCATAATGAAGATGTGTTCAGGGAAGCCACTTCAGTCTGAGCAGAAAAACAAGCCTTAAAAAAGTGTGACAAGGGAAAAAAACGATGTAAAGAAAATTCCAAAGTGGCATGAGGTGGGGCAATAGGCTGAGTAACGGATTTTGAGTGAGGGGACTTGAATTCCAGCCCTGTGGTCTACCTCCCATCAGCTACACAATCTTAAGCAACTCTCAACAAAATTCAGCCTCAATTTGGGTTTTGGAAGTAGAGAGCATTCCCTCAGACTCTTCCTTCTTCCTCTCTGAACCATGAACACTTAATAGTCCTTCCACCATTACTTTGTATGCCCTGAATCTTAGTTTTGGGTTGCCTTGGTCTGTCTCTCTGACTGCACTCTGAAGTTCTTAAGTCAGACACTACATCTTGCAAATTGTTTGGTTCCTAGAGCCTTGCACCATCTATTAAATGAAGACATACATTCTTGAAAAAAATAGAATAAAAAGGAAGAGTACGCAGACTGGTCTACATCATAGAACCCAAATGCTCTAAAATCCTAAGTGGCCCAGCCTCCTTCTAAAATAGCCAGAAAAAGACTTCTCACTACAGAGGATGCCAAATATTTGTGATGTATCTCTCTAAGGGCTGTGATGTTAAACTCCTTCATGAGAAGATCAAGGGTGAACTTCACAACACAATATTCAATTTAGTGCAGTGTCTTTCAAGAAGAGCACTATTGAGACAGGAAGCTGACTCACCTCATGATAGAGGATAGGAAATCCTGGTAAGATAGCAGAAATGTAGCCAATTAAAGAAATGAAAACAAAAATTCATCAACCACACAAGATGTTCCTTCATTTAATTTCACCATAACCAGAGCCACCATGAGGCACAACTCCATGGGCACCATGCATATCATAATCTAATATGAAGTACATGACCTGAGCTGTGCAGAAAAGCCCTGACCATCACCAGCCATGAAGTTGCTATAACCTCCATTTTGATAGCAACTCAGGCTCTCAGATCATAGAGCTGAGGAAATGGTTGCACTGAGGCACTTGATTCCACAACCCTTGTCCATTTCACTACACCACACACAGAACCGCTGAAAAGTTCTGGAGAATGGATTTCACTAAACAAATAGAGATTGAATGGTCCCTTTTATATCTGGGTAAATACTCACTTTGTTTTCTCAGAAAGTTTCTCGTTTATTGTGCAACAGAATGGAAATTGAAGGCACTTTGAACTCACACAATGTCTGTATCTTTTGGAAAATGTTACATTCTTTTCTCAATCACTAGGTTTATTTTCTACAATGAATCAAAACAATTGCTCTGGGGTTTTGCAAATCCACTAGGGGTATGAAGTCCTTTCCGATAGAGCCACTCCTAAGCATAGCAGGGATAAGGCAGTTGGAGTTCTGGACCAGGTATACACGAAACCTGGGTTCTTATCCTTATTTTTGGTGATCTTGGGCAGATCACTTAAAATTTCTGCTCCTAAGTTTTTATAGGATAATTATCTCTGCTCTATCTGATTCACAAGTGTTTGGAGGACCAAACGAGGATGGTGTCAATTAGCTTTGAACTTGGTAAGCAAAATGGCACAGGAGGGATAATGAACAAAGACGGTAAAGTAGTCCCTCAGCACAAGGGTCATGTGAAGGTGATGTGGGACCGTGGAAGGTGGCAGAGTAGAGCCTTGGTCACGGCTCATCAGCTTGAGCTGCATGCTCTTCGTCTGAGACTCTTTCATAAATGGATATCCACGCTGTTCTTGGAATACCCTGGCAGTACCAACCAAAGGAGTGACTTCCTACTATGCCAGACCTTAGGAACCAGTGACTCTGGGGATAATGAGCTACTATCTTGGTTGCTGAAATTTTGGAAGCGATGAAATATACACAGAGGAAGAAGAATTCAGACATATGATCACGAACAGGAGGTGGGGGGCTTACTGTATTATCAGAAAACTAAGGAATTCCATTTCCAGACACCTAACACAGCTATGGCATGACCTTATGGCCGCTGAAGAAGAACTAGAGAAGGAAAGTAGCATTGAAGGAGTGCCTACTGTTTGGTAGGTACTTTACCTGCAATATCTCATTGAATCTCTACCATAACCCTATGGTATAGATATTGACAACCCTGTTTTAGAAATGAAGAAACTGGGGCTTAGCAAGGTTTCTCCAAGGTCTATAGCTAAACAGTGCTAGAACCAGAATTCCCACACAGGTTTGTCTGACTCTAAAATTTCATGATCTCCCCACTAAAAGGCATCTGGGATAAGAGGCTGTTGAAAGTCAGTGTTGACGAAACAGGACTCATAATCAGGGTCCTTAGAGAAGCAACTGGATCTGCCTGACAATCACATACAAGCGACCTTTCACCATCAGCCCTGCGTCTGCCATCCCCGGCATGCACTGTGTTACCACTCTGGGACCCCTTTCACATTAATCAGGTTTTAAAGTCCCACTATAATCCTGTGAGATAATAAGAGCAGACTTTATAAGCTCCAGACAAGACAAGAGTCTCACTATGTTGCTCAGGCTGGTTTTGAACTCCTGACTTCAGGTGACCCTCCTGCCTCAGCTTCCCCAAATACTGAGATTACAGGCATGAGCCACCACACCGGGCTGCAAATTTTATTCCTAAATGTACCCCTTTGCTAGCCCATGCCTCGAGATGGTCCTTACCTGCTTCTGGCTAATCTTGGGGCCACAGGCCCTCCAGGTCCTCAGAAACCAGCACTATTCTCCATAGGAGGGAGGAAGTTCGCTTGTCTGGAGGCCAAGGCTCATTTCTCTCAGGATGATCAAAAAGCATCTGCAAAGGGAGAAAGAGAGACAGAGAGAGAAATGAGAGCTGTTTTCCAGCATAGGCAGGGTTGAACATTAACAGATAGGTGCTACCTTGCAAGCCTGGGTTGTGACTCAATCCAAGAAGCTCTAAGGGCTCAGAAAAGAGAAAAGCCTATTACAGTGCAATGCTCTGGCTCTGTGAGAAGTACAGAGAGCCTAGAAACAGACCAATTCCAGAAAAAAATGTCTAGAAAGACAAAATAGGTATTGTGGACCAACCTGGGAAGTGGGGATTGTTTAATCTCTGGCTTAGGGATAAACAGAGCAATTAGGTTCATCCCAAAATAAACTCCAGACAGATTTTCAAAAAATTATTTATTTTCAGAGAGATTTACTGATATGTGAAAGTTCAATCAGTATAGTTTTAGAAAATAAAAGTAGATTACAAAACTGTAAATACATTAAAATTCAGAAAAAAATACATGTAAGAAGGAGAAAGTACTGGAAAAAATACACTTAAAATGGTAGAATAATGAATGTTTTCATTGTTTAAAACTTTGTGTATACTCCAAAATTTCTAAAATGTACATGCATTATTCACTAACTTTGAAAAATATTATAAAATATAATTTTAAAAAGCTAAAAATATGATTCTATATTTATCAGCTCTTTCTTATTTTGATGCAATGTAGGAAAACAGCAAAGGAAAAGTTTTATAAATTCAGTTGCAAGAAAACCAACTTCTATGCAATGAAAAATACTACATTATCGGAAAACAAGAGTCAAGTATGAAAAGAGTTAATACAGTAAAAACCTCCCAAAATAAAAAGGCAATCAACATGAACAGACAAATCACAAAATAAAAAACACAACTAATAAATATATGGCATAATGGTTGATTTTAAGAGACATTCGAGGGGCAACCAGAATATTAAGATACTAGCTTGGCCGGGCTTGGTGGCTCAGTCTGTAATCCCAGCGCTTTGGGAGGCCGAGGTGAGTGGATTGCCTGAGCCCACGGGTTCGAGACCTGCCTAGGCAACTAGGCGAGACCTCATCTCTACAATAAATCAAAAATTAGCCAGGCGTAGTAGCACGCCTATAGTTCCAGCTACTTGGAAGGTTGAGGCAGAAGGATCACTGGAGCCCAGCAGGTTGAGGCTGCGGTGGCCAGGAGCAGCCACTGCACTCCAGTCTGGGAGACAGAGTGAGACGGCAACTCAAAAAAAAAAGATACTAGCTTATAGAATTTACAGTGGTCAGAAGTTTTTAAAGTGATAATACTTGTTGCTAGACAAATTATAATGAAATTTGTTACACATTCTAAGGTGTATATAAATTAATTTAACATTTCTAGAAAGCATTCAGACTATAGAATTAGAATAAAAGATTATGACTATTGACTAAGTCATTGTACTTCTCAGAAATAATAGTGAATAAATCAATAATTCAAAAGAAAAAATATTGTATACTTCAGTTTCCTCATATGTAAAATAATTTTCTACCTTACATGTTGTGGTGAGGATTGAAAAAGAATGAGATGAGCCAGGCTCGGTGGCTCAGCCTGTAATCCCATGCTTTGGGAGGCTGAGGTGAGTGGATTGCCTGAGCCCGCGGGTTCGAGACCCACCTGGGTAACTTGACAAGACCTCATCTCTACAAGAAATCAAAAAAGTAGCCAGGTGTGGTAGCGTGCACCTGTAGTTCCAGCTACTTGGGAGGCTGAGGCAGAAGGATCGCCAGAGCCCAGCAGATATAGGCTGCGGTGGCCGGGAGCATGCCACTGCACTCCAGTCTGGGCGACAGAGTGAGACTCCAACTCAAAAAAAAAAAAAAAAAATTAATGAGATGAAGAATGTGAGTTCTATAAGCATTTAGAAAAGAAAAAAGGTTTATAATTTTAAACTTATTTATAATGGTGAAAATCTGTCAACAACTAAGCTTTCAGCAATAGTGAAATAGTTAAACTATAGCATATCCACCTGAGAGAATATATACAATTATGTGTGAATTTATGCAGAAATAGGGAAGAATACTCAAAATATTACAATGAAAAAATCAAAATAGGAAATGTTATCTGTGCATCCATTATTGTGACTAAAAGTTCTGAATATCTAAGTGTCTAGAAAAATATAAATGGTTGAGACTGAATCCTGTTGATGGGCAAATTGATGAGAGATTAAATCTCATCAGTTTGATTTTCTTTATTATTCTTATTATGTTAGTTGAATAATTAAGACAAAGCTATTGGGGACACTACTAAAAACACACTTTAACCTGTATATCAACTTGCACAATTTTGGGCTGGCTCCTAGGGGACGCAGCATTAACAGAACCAACAGGAAGCCATATGGATATACTGGCTTCACTCACGAACAAAGAGAAAGTCCTCTTGTTATGGCCCGATCCAATAAATTGGCTGCTATCCTTCACCGCCAGTTAAAACACGAGAGGCAGAGACTGGGAGAAAAGAGAGTGTCTAATTTCTATTACCAGATTATAGGGAGCCTGGTCGGCATCATTGACAAAAAGCTCACTCAAAGCAACACAAATTCATTCCAGTATTTATATCCAAAATTCATAGCCCTTCACCCACACCGAGTTCGAAGACTACGTTCCGTTTTAACATGACTCAAGATTTATGTTAACAATTTTTGATATGTGACCACTGATGTGACACAAAGTCTCTTGGTCATGTTGACATTTGAGATAACATTTTGGAATTCACAATATGTTCTTTTACAGTATTTCTAGAGGAAGGGGCAGACAATTGCAATGTTTGGGTGGAAGGGAACACATAATTATAACAATGTGTTATTCTCAGAGCCTTGGCCTCTAACAGTCTGATGTGCTTATATTTACAGATGGAGGGGAGATGGGCAATGCCCACTCCAAACTTTCAGACACACTCCTGTCGGCCTTGGAATACTCTCCTAATCATTAGGTGGTCAGGCTCCCTGGGCTGTTTCTTCTTCAGCACCAGCAAAGACTTACTTGTCATTCAGGAAAGGCAGTGCTAGAATGCAAGCGGCTTTTACGTTTAGCCCAACTAGGCTACAAAAGAATACAAGTTTTTAAGACTTTTCTAAATGACTGTTCTGATACAACCCAAATGGCCTCTTTTCAGCCTATAACACCCTGTTCAAGGCTAAGTTCAGCAGAGGAAGAACCTCAGCTTTCCATGACCAAGAGGCCAGCAGGCAGGCAGGCCTGGGGGGAAGGACTGCCAGGACAAAAGTGAGAGGTGCTCCTCTGTCCTTTGTCAGAAAATTTGGGTCTCTCCTTATCAACTCAGAGAAGAACTGGCTTCTGGGCAGCCTCCTGGGGGAATTGGAAAATGTCTTTGATAGCATGGCATTAGTTTTTCTGTGGCATGAGCGTTTGTAATTATGTGTGTGCTACTATCTTTTTTTCTACTAAAAACGTAAGCTCCATAAGCAGGAAGCTTGTCAGCGTTCTCCACTGCTATCTCCAGTAAGTGTCTCTAGACACTAGATGAACATCTGGCACAACATGGGCGCTCAGTAAGTACTTGTTGAATGCGTAAATGGGAGTGAGTTACCAGTTCTTACCTTAGGCATCACTGATGAAAGAGACTCTTTCTTAGCTCCCACGAGAACATGTGGGCAGTCACCTGACCGTCATACGACACCCCTTGCCTGTGAATGCTGGTTTTCTGTCATTCCCCAAGGCATGAGCAGCTGGACTTTTGTTTGATCACCCCCACAGACTTCAGAAGAGGGCATCAACCCCAGCTCTTTCTCCCTAAGGTCAACTGCGTCTGCTTGGAAAGACTTGTCCTCTAAGCAAATAAAAATCACTCCCCACTTTTGTTTTTCAAAAATAAGTTGAAACAAAAGCACACCTGTCTATCTAGATCTATCATAGGTGATGAGGGCTTTCCAAAAATAGTCACTGCTGCTGATGAGATACCAGTACTCGTGCTGTTCTATCAGCTGTAAAGTGATAGCAGAATCTCCAACTTTCTGAGTGGGAAACTTTAGAAACCCTGGCAATAATGGCTACCATGTATTTAGTATTAGCTACGTGCTAAGCACTGTCTATAACTTAAGAGTGAAGAATACAAGCTCTGGAATCAGACTGACCAAGGTAAGAGCACAAACTCTGACTTTCACCAGATATATGACCTTGGGCAGGTCATTCAACCCCTAAGACTCCAGACTTAAGACTCCTTTATCTGGATTGCCTGAGCCTGTGGGTTCAAGACCCGCCTGGGCAACTTGGCGAGACCTTATCTCTACAATAAATCAAAAATTAGATGAGAGTGGTAACGTGCACCTGTAGTTCCAGCTACTTGGAAGGCTGAGGTGGAAGGATCGCTGGAGCCCAGCAGGTCGAGGCTGCGGTGGCCGGGAGCGGCCACTGCACTCCAGTCTGGGTGACAGAGTGAGACTCC